>JANHFX010009996.1:0-47495 GCA_027560015.1 Chloroceryle amazona | reverse complement strand
ACCCCGCTACAAGGCATTTCTTCTGCTGTCCAGGCTGAAAGAAGGAAAAGGCCCTGGCGTCACCTTCAAGTTGTTAGTGCCCTGGGTGGGCTGCCCTGAAGCTTGTCCCTGGCCGTGACAAACCTTAACTTTAAATTTTATTTTGACTGTAAATGGGTTAACTGTTAAAGAAACAGCCCTAAAAAGATGCAAATGGACCCTTATGATACCTGTTCTACAATAAACGTTTAAAAAGATACCTTTTCCTTAGTATGCCATAGAGATTGTCAACAGAAAAATCCATTAATTAAAAGAAGTAGATTAAATAAACACCTCTATCTAGTGTATATTTGGTAACTGAGCTTCTCTAGTTGTAGTTGTCTGAGGCTAGGAAATAGGACTTTTTTTTTTAGGAGGGGAAAAAAAAAAAAAGGAACTGACACTTTTTTTCACCACTCAACCTCTTCATCTCTTCCTGTGTGAAACTGTCACCCAGAGACAAAGGCTGAAACATTAACTTACTGAAAATTAAGTATGAATACACAAAAGTAGAACTTGCCCACCTCATTTCAGCTGTCATCACTCACTGTTCTAGTTCTATAAAAGACTATATTTAACAGTGTTGATACTGCAGCATGTGTCAGAAGCATACATACTGATGCATTATTCAAATACTGCTGAGTATATGTTCAGTTTTGGCACACGAACAGACTGCTCTTAAAATGAAAAAGTATAACCAACTAGAAAAGGAAATCAATTCACACAGAAGTGTTGAAAATGACCAGCGGTACTAGAGGCATGTTCAAGTTTGTAATCTTCTAAGAATTATTTTTTTAATGGTTCTGTTGGGTTCTTCCCAAGTGCTAAAAAGCTAAAAAAAATTCTCAACAGTTAATATTATTCAAAGTGAAAGTAACTTTATGACAAGTTTATATGATGACTAAAACAGTAAGTTTACTGTGCTGTCATTTTTTTTGTACATTAAGTATTTTAACATTAAGAAGTCAGTTAAGTGGAAAAAGCCAAGCATTCTCTGAAAATAAATACATCTAGCTGTGATTATGGCACTGGTATTAATCAAGTGTTTTAAGACTGAATAAGCTACACTAAAGTCCTATTAACTTTGACTCATGAACTATTAAATCTAGCTACATAAATGTGTATACGTGTGCATTCATAGGATTAATACTTAGACATATGCATTCAACTTCACAAATTAAGGGTATGTTTAGTCCAAGTGCTCTTTACAGAGCTATTTTGTCAATAGCTTTTTTTGGTCTTTTGGGACAACAGTAAGGAAACAGAACAGTTAAAGTGCTTTAAGTCATGATTTGGAATTGCCATTTTCATTCATTCAATAGTAAATATTGCTGAGAACATGTGAGTAATGCCATACTCAACCAGCCATGCTTGTTCTGTATGAGCTTTAAAGTACTAAAATACAGTCCTTTTTAAATTACTGACATAAACTGAAAGTCTTGCCCATGCTTTTCAGAATTTAGAGTTTAGAGAACAATAAGCTATATATGAAAGGTCTAAAGCTTTGGGGGTTTCCTTTATGAAAAAAAGGAACTAGAGAAGTGGGCAAAGAGAGTCAAGTTTTGTGGTAGCTATAAAGAGGGCACCAAATTTCTTCATTATTTTTCATGTGTGCTGCAGAGAGAAAGAAGTGAAACTGACTTGAAATGCAACATTTTTAGAGTTGGATACTGGAAAAAAAAATGGATAGAATCACAAAATATTTAAACAACCAGATTAGTAAGCCATACAATTTGTTTCACTGGATATTTTTAAGAGTAGCTTGGGGATAGTATAGGTTAAAATATACTGCTTCATTGTACAGACAAGGCTAGTGTCTTTTGTCTCTTTTGTTCTTAGGGACAAGATTTTGGGCAAGTTTGTCCCATTGGTCTTTTATGCATTCTTTTATGGGCAGTTAATAGATTATTAAACTAGGAGACATTGAGAATTCTTCCATCTCTCCATTTATCTTATTTTTGTAAACATACATTAGATAAACCTCAAATGTAAGCTTTTCCAACCAAGACCCTCTTTAATTTATCAGGTGTTTTAAATAATATTGACTGGTTTTATTAGTGAATTCAGCATAAAAACCACACTGTCATTCCACAGAGCTTGAATTATAAGTCTTCTTGTAGTGTTATCCCAAACTCCTTCGGGTTCTGTGCTTGAAAAACCTAGAATTCTGTCATAGAAGAGAATAAATGCTGTATTTCATTGTATATCTTACAGTTTTAGGATTTGATAATATTCCTTCTCAGTGTTTTGAAATTCTACTGATGCTTGGCAAGTGAGGAGAATTTATATTGTTTGTGAAGCTTTTAAGCTCTCATTTAGAAAGACAAAAAATATTGATCATTACAGCTGCATACAAATTTGAACTCAGTGTCTTCCTTTATCTGCTCTAAGAATTTGAAGAACTGTTGATGATCATAAATTTTTTAGCCACTGTATAATTTTCATGACTAGCTGGTCTTGATGGTGTTACTTAATGCCTTTGTAGCTGGTATGGTATTCTTGAAAACCTTGCCAAGGTTTTCTGTTTTTACAGTGTCACTGAGGTACAGTTTTCAATACTGAAACTTACTGTTCTTAGTAGAGTTTTCTGAAAGTGATGAGGAAGACGGTCAATTCTTGTGTGATGGCTTCTTGTGTGAATATCTGTAATTTCCTCCTCGTATTGAGGTATAATTCTTTGTCTTTACCTTTAAGACCACTTTTCAGCCCTGCTTTTCCTGTAGTTCATGTTCTTCTGCGGCTCACTTAGTGAGAGATGTTGTCTCAGTTACTGAGATACAACATTACAGATGCTTTTATTCTCTTTACTTTGCCTCTTTCACATGTTGGTCCTTCACGGTCTAGAATGAGAGACCATGTTTCTCACCTTAAATATCACCTGCCAATAAATGGTTCTCTTGTAGTGGTAATGGTGACTAATAATGGCTAGCAGCATAGCCTTAGCAGTGAGTTTCACCAGCTTTTCCTCTCCTTTCCCAGAAATTCCCCATTGTTTCTTTCACCTATTGCTTGCTGCAGCAATCTGTGAGCAGATGAGGATATGGATGTTATTTGTATTTTTAAAAGCAGTAACTTGGAACAGAATTAGGCGGTTACAGTGGACAAATAACTATCACGAGACATTCATTTGGTAGCAAAGAGAACAAATGCAATCTTGAGTTGTTTGGGTAGGGAATGCTGAGTAGCAGTACAAAGATGTACTGTATACAGTAATATATTGGTGAAACCATTCCTACTGTCTGGTTCCACTATACACAACTCCCAGAAGGTGTCCACTTGGAATGAGTTCAAAAATCTGAAAGTTAAATAGGGAAGGTGGAAACCTTGCCTTTCAGAGAAGAGCTTAAAGAGTCTTTGACTTGATAGAATATCAAGTTGTGTACTGAAATACTTACATAAGAAGATGATGTCTTCTAGGATAAGGATCTTTTAGACAAGCAGATAAAGATTTAAGACACTACCTGTAAACTGAAGCTAGTCAGGATTACTCCAGAAGCAAGATGATTTCCAGTCCTGCTAGCCAATGAATTTTGGTGACAGTCATCACTGTACAGAGTGACGAAATAGATTCTTGATCTCATCTTCTAAGACTTGCAAGTTATGAAAAGTACAGAAGTACAGTATTTGGGGTTCTTTCAGATATGTCTGATAGACATCACTTCCAAAGTTCTGGTGAGTCCACAGGGAGTACTGTTGTTATCCAGAGAGTACATTTCTTGGAAAGTAAAAGAAAATACTCTTATTTTTTTGCACTGTGGGAATTTTGTCAGCTTAATTGTAAAACTCGATCACTAATGAAAATAAGTGAAAATTTAAGTGGGGTAAAAGTCCTTCCCACTGAATGATCAATAGATATGAAAAGATCAACCTTAAGGGATTTCCATTCCAGAAGTATTTAAGTAATTTCCCCACCAAAAATATATAAGCGTTTTAATTCTGGTTTCAATGAAAGCTAATGAATCTTGATGAAAAGGCAGGTGTAGGCCTATGTGAATACCTGCAGCACCCATCACTGATGGTAACCTTGATGTTGAAGTGCTTAGCTTTAATAGCATTTTACACTCTGTTCTTCTCAGTGTTTTCCACATTTGATCATCCATCATTGTGCTGTACACGAACAGAATCTAAATTGTACATTATTGGAAGATTTTACTTGATTTCACTGAAAGCACCATGAGATGTTACGGACCTGCACCTCAGTAACATTTGGCATAATATCCTAAACTGTTCTCATGGCATCATATAATGAGAGAGAAGGAACTACATCACTGTTGCAAGGATAGAATTGAGAATTAGCTGCTTTTTCTTTCAAATGAGGTGTAAGTTGCAGATTTTTGACTTTAAAACATTGTCCTTGAACTCTTGTGTTAGATTTGTCTCACTGCATGTGGAATGGTGTAGCATTTCACCAGCAACTTAGGAAGATACAAAGAATGGTCTGGTTTAAATTCTGCTGGGAGTATACTTGTAATGGAAATGGGTAGATGCAGTTTTCTTCTGTTAATTACAGAATCACACAGAGTCGCTACGGTTGGAAAAGACCTTTAGCATTGTCAAGTTCAACCATTTGTAACTCTACCAGGGCCACTGTTTGGTTGGGCAGGATGAGAGCATGTTAAAATTGTGTTTGTGTCTAGCTTTTGCATTAAAATTGGAAGTCAGAGATTGACTGAGGAATTATTTTTTCATGAAAAGTCTTTACTTAAATGAAAAATGTGTAAGTGTATACAAAAGGCTCACATGGTTGTTAATGTTATGTTCACACTGAAATTTTAAGATAGAAATATGGTCCATTAATTTTGGGTGAATCAGACGTTTTGGTCAGCCTCTTGGTATTATGTGTCAAGTGCTGCTTAGGCTATTGCAGTACATTATGGGAACTGAGCATGGGGATCTGAAGGGAAAATTTGACAGATTAGTTGATGGAAATAATTTTGGTGCATTTAGTTGAACAAAGCTTTTATTTCTGAAGAGGAATGCGAAATATTTAGACTAAGATTTCTTGAAAATGAGAGCTAAGTGGTATATTTTTTTTCTCCCTTTGACCCCTGGAACCTTTTCTTCTGAATTTACCTACATTTTAAATAAAATTATGTTTTTATTTGTACGTGATAGAGTAGAATAATTATCATTGTCTTGAATTTTCAAATACTTGTTTATTATGAAAGAAGATTTAATTTTGATGGCATCTATTAATCATGAGTGTACTTAGTCTAACAATTTTGGTTACCCTAATCGGAGTAGAAGTACAGGTACAAACCTCTTACCTTATTTTTATAGTTACCATTGTGCAAGAACAATACTTGAATGCTGTGCCTTTAAACAGGAGTCCTAATTTGCTTTCAGCAATACAGTTGTTCCACTTTGTCCTCAGTATTGCTTAATCTGTACTCATGCACAGTGAGGATGGTGAAAAAAAATACCCTTACCTATCTCTCTGGACAATTTGCACAGTTTTGCTGTTCAGAGTGAAATAGCTTGTGTTCAGAAGATACGGCGTCCCAGCAGTACACAGGGACAGCATGAATGTCTCTCTGTGAAGTGTCCTTATTGCCTGTTAAAAGTTAAGTGTTACGATTTTGAAGTCAAAAGGCTGACCTGTCAGTCAATATAAATAAATCTAGGTTACACGTTCTGTCTATATATAAGTGAGGAACATTTTTGACAGCAATGGGAAATACCAAGATCATAGTCATACTGTTCAGGTATTTTTTTATCTATCTGGGTGTTGAGGTAAAGAATGAATGCTGTTGTACTTCTGTGATAATACTGTGTTAATAATGTTTAAAGTGAAAATGTGCAGAAAATTGCAGGTGAAGTTAAATTACATGAAAGAATTACAAACCATGAAAGACTTTTGGAAATCAATTAGAAACTTTCTTGCTAGTACTATTATTTTGTTAAGTGAACAATGTTAATACATGGTCATGGCAGCTACAAAATTTTAAAACTTGTCTAAATCTATCATTTATTTATTTTTTTTTTTTGTAGAGATTTTAAGATATGACGGTGCATTTACAAGTGTTGTAACAACAGCTTCATTATTTTGTTCTTGTAAATTATTGAGCAAAGGCTATAAGTAATCCCACTTTGGGTGTCCCTAAGTCTCCACACTTCATCATTCATCGGGATAGTTTTCTGTTGGTAATTTTGATTGACTCAATATGAACATATATTTGGATATAAGGCATGGCTCTCAACTGGTAATTGTTTTAATACTTAAATATTTTCTATAGGAGTGAAAGGACCAAGATATTAATTGCTGGTTTCCCTGTATTGGGAAAGATAATAAAATAAATGCTCTGCCTTTTGTAGATTATATTGTAGAAACTCTTAAGTCCAGTAATTGATTAGAACACAACCAGGAACCAGACTAATGGCCCTTAATTGCAGAGATGAGTGGTCCTTTAAATAGTCACCACTTTATCCAACTGACCCAAAGAAATTTAATGACACCTGCAGTTAACTGTTTTCTCAGTTTTCTTATTTGTAGGGGCTATGTGAGGTTGGAATAACTGATCTAAACTCATCCTAAAGATAGATTTAGGCTGTTGAGTGTCTTAAGCTGAAGCAAATTTAAAATAGCTATGACTTTATAATATTGGCTTACAATAACTCTAAACAAAACTTGCTTGCCATGAGAATGAAGTAAAAGATCACAGGGTTTTTACATAGCTTTGAGGAATGTATACTTTTACAGGAAAATTACATTAATGAAAAATAGTCTGTTTTGAAAACAACCTGAGCATAGGAGAACAGGAAAGGAAAAGTAAGTTGAAATATTAAGCATTGTAGTTGTTGATACTTGCGAAGAAATTGTTCAGATAAAAGAATGATTTAAAGAAAATTTATGCCTAAATGGAAGTATAGTATTGTCAAGTGGTTTCTGTATGGAATAAGCTAGGTATGACTAGCAGTTATTGCTGCTTTTCAAGGAAATAAAGTGTTGAGTAAGACCTAATTCTAGTTTTCACCTCCTGTGTGTGATCAGTGGACTCACACTAGCCTGAATTGGAAGATGAGCAAGTGCAATCTATGAGGACCCTCAGATCTCAAATAAGGCCTTTTGTCATCAGCCCCTGGAAGGAGAATATTGTTGGAGTTCATATTTGCAAGGTTCAGAATTTCATATTTTATTTCATCTTCTTCAGTGGTAACACTGAATTTATATGATATCAAAACCTGTTGTGTAGCAAAGGAAGAACATATGCTTTGGTAAAATATGTTATGTGCTCCGCTTGTCATTTCATGGGTTTTCCATGTCTTTATTATCAGAACAAATTCCACTGTTGTGGAATGTTCTGAAGATATTTTGCAAATTTTGATATGTTGCATGTCTGCAAAGGTTAACCTTGGTTACGTAAGCTTCTATTGTACTCTGGAGGAATACAAGGTTTAAACAGAATCATAGAATATATCAAGTTGGAAGGGACCCAAAGGATCATTGAGTCCAACTTCCTGCTCCTGGCCTGACTACCTAAAGCTAAACTATATGACTAATAGCATCGTTCCATACACTCCTTGAACTCTGACAGGCTTGGTGCTGTGACCACTTCCCTGGGCAGCCTGTTCCAGTGACCAACCAGCCTCTCAGTGAAGAACATTTTCCTAATGTCCAATCTGAACTTCTTCTGATGCAGCTTCATTGTATTTCCTCATGTTTTATTTTGTATCTGGCATTTCAGGGAACTTGAGAGTATAAATTGTCCCTTGTAGATGTATTCAGATAGGCAAGAAACATTTTACATATGAGAACAGGTATATCTTATGAAGTGATATGATGCTCCACTTGGAAGTAAACACTGAGTACTGAGGTAGGCCAGATTTGAACTGGGAAGGTATTCATGAACATGTTCTGTAGGTTTTTGAATTTACTTGCTCAAAGAAAATTTAGATCTTGTTAAGCATACGTAATACAATTGAGAGAAAACACCTAAAACTAACTGAACTGCATAATTATTTCCAATACTATTAATATATAAACTACCATATTTGTGATTTTCAGCAGATCGTACATGCATGTTTTTACTTACTTTTAGGTAAAGAATTGGGGCTATTCCAATATTTATGTATGTCTCTTACCAGTTTGTTGACTCTAATTGATTTTAGTATCATCAAACTTGGTTGTAGTGTCTGCATCGAACAATTTGAAGTGACTTGTATTTGAAATGCCTATAAATGTCAAACATTTACTGATCTAATCAGTTCACCCTGTTGTGAAGTTCTCTTAGTTTCCAAGGTTTGCCCCTCAGAATATCATATCTAGAAATTTGAGACAGTTCTCTTCTTCAGTCTGTATGACGAATCCTCCAGGTATGTTTTATGGGTTAGTTACCCTGCTTGCTAGCCTGACTGATGACATCTGTAACTGCAAAATTTGTGTTTCCTGCTTGAGTGAGATCTTGATTCTGTCAAGAGCTAAGTAACAAACATTTCTTAATCATACTTTAAAAAAAAAGGATAGACCTTATTCTTTAACTTTGATAATGTTTCTTGAGGTAGCTTTTCTCAGGTCCACAGTTTAAAAAACTGTTGTAGCATTAGACTGATTTGTAACTCTTTCCTGCATTGGGTAATAGTAACAAAAATAAAAGGAAAACATTGTACCAAATTTAAGGTACAGACACTTTTATGTCTCTAATTTTACTATGGTATGCTATTTTTGTATCTGGGACAACACATATTCAGTGAAGCGTATCTGGTCTCAAGCGCATGCTACAAGTTTTTAATAATTTTTCTCTAAAAAGTGATCAAATATGACTTAAATTAGGTTTTAGCACATGTAGTTCTGTTTACTTGAAGTACATATTCCTAAGTTACTGCATGTCTCTAGTAGATAATATTTAGTTTTCAGGTGGTTGGTTGAATCAGTTAAATTCTATACAACTTTTTAGTACAAACTGTATAAATTAAGTTGCCTTCATATGGTTTGCCTCCTCTGTTTTGTGAGGATGATTAGTCTTGCTGATCTTGGTGAGAATAATATATTGAATGTGCTTGTAATACCAGAACTGTAGTCTATTCATTTCTAATTTTTTTCTTTTTACCTTAATGCTGAGAAGTCTGGATTTTAGCTATGTAAAAGTGCTTTAGCAGATTGATCCCTTAAGCTGAGCGTGTTGTAATTGCATTAAATTTTTTGCAGCTTAATCCTTAATGTGGTATATCCTTCTTGAGTAAAGATGAGGAAAGTATGTGGCATTTGGATGCAAATTTCCATTTTCCCAAATCTTACTGAAAAAGTACTGTTTCACCACCTATTGATTAAGAACAAGTTCTTAAGTGAAGGGGGAAGATTACAACTACTGTGAATGTGTTCCATAGTAACTTTAACTTCTATCACATGTACCAGGTTTCTACTGATGTAAAATTAGCAGAATGCTCATTAAAATGTCTAATATGTGTAAAGCATATATATGCATGTGCATATGTATGCACAAGAACCTTTCTGCACACCAATCCTTGGTAGTAACTCTAAACATCGAGTGTTACCACTCGCTCAAGCAGTCCCTGCGATAATATGCCATTCACTTCAGAA
Source organism: Chloroceryle amazona (assembly GCA_027560015.1). NCBI lineage: Eukaryota > Metazoa > Chordata > Aves > Coraciiformes > Cerylidae > Chloroceryle > Chloroceryle amazona. The sequence goes on along the minus strand of JANHFX010009996.1, from coordinate 37,939 downwards.
AGGGCAGTTAGTTAGAAGGGACTTACCTGAAAATAAAATCACCGAACAGAATTTTTCTGTTCTCACTCAAACCAGGACAGTATAAAATAATACCAATTTTGTTTCGGGTTTCATTGAGTGTGGTGTGCTCTGTAAGAAATCCTGAGACCTGGCAATGGCCCATTTGCCCCTAATCATAATAAATTAATCTTCTTGGTTCACTGCATTTAAAAAACAATACACAGAGATAGATATATACAGCTTCATATTACAAGCAGTATTAACCAGTGTATTAAGCTTTGCCCTTGAGTACACACAGATTTTATGATCTTCCCTTTTCATTTTTTTCATTAATCTTCAGTAGAATGCATCTTGCAGAAAATGCATGTACATTCTTATTTGCCTAAGAGTAATCAGCTTTAATTATGCTTTACAGATATTAACTTTTTTTTTTTAGTTGCAGATTTCCATTTTAGGGTAGTCCTTTGCACCCATTTAGCTTCTTTGTCCAATTGTTCCTTGCAGCTTTGTCCATATATCCAAAATATAGTGGTCTAACAAAGTACCACTCAGTGAATTGAAGAAAGAAAATAGGAAAGAAAGCATAAAGACTAAGTAATTTGAGTAGCTTTCAAATTTTGGGTGTTCATGCATTCTTCATTTCGCTTTTCTTCATTGTAGTACTGGACAGACTGTGCTTAGAGTCTCAAAACTTTGTGTGGTTTTATTTATTTATTTATTTATTTTAAAGAATTGGTTGTTCTTCAGCATTTTCTTTCCAGGCAAAGAAATTGTGCTGGTTAGTTCTTATCACACTTCGATAATGGCCTTCCAACTTCTTAATGCTAGAAATATGAGTTTCTCAGCGTATAAGTACAAATTCTTGAATTTGAAGAGAAGAGATGCAAGTTTTTGCACTTTGTGTTAGGAAACAGAAATGTTACAGTTTTTCAGTTAGGGAGGACTGTGAAGAGACATTGCAGAGAAAAATTTGCTTGGTGGCAAAATTAATTGGATGTGGAAGAATAAAATTAATGAAGTATTGAAATAGGTAAAGGTGAACATATAAAATCCAGAGTAGTGAACCCCAAAGTTGCTTGCACTGTCAAGTCTGTCTATCAAAATTTTCTGTTAAACACTATGTTACTGGTGTATGATCAGACATTTATCAAAGCATTTGAAAGGTAATATGCTTCTTCAGTAATAGTTATTTGTTAAGCATTAATGAAAACAATGGGCAGTTTACTTATATGATGATTTCCTTTCTGTCTTAAATTATAGATTTCCTTCTTTACGATTCATAGTTTATTCAAATTTATATCAAGAAAGTAGAAGACATGGGATGGGGTAGGGCACAAGACTGGCAGGTTTGGTGGTAGAACAGATGCCTGAGGGTGACTGCATTCATGACCACATGTGGTTGTGTCTGCTATGGACTAGTGCTGGATGACCACAGCAGAAGAGAAAGGTGAGAATGCTGTTGGCCTTTCTGAAGACTGAAAAGTTTGTGTATAAAGCAAAAGGCAAGGGCATGTCAGATTAATCAAATTCAATATCCCTTGTTCCATTTATTAAAGAAAAATGATGTGAATAGCAAGAGGCTGTTAAAAAAGCAATGGGATTTGTACAGGCAAAGTGAAAGAAATGGATTTTTGCAAATCTAGGAAGATCTGTTGCTACTTGCACTTCAAAAAGAAAAGGACACAAATACCAATGATTCCATTACAGTAACATCATTATTCTTCTTGCACAATCAGGGTAAAAGAGAAATTATCTTTAATATAAGACTGTTCAGTTATATATGCAATGTGTAGAACAAAGTTACTCCATTTAATGTGGTCCTACCAATTCAAACTTCCGCAGTAGAATCTAATATCCATTTTTCTTCTCCAGGAAATGGAAAATAGCGCTCATTTAATTACAACAGTTAGTTACTGGTGGGTGAATTTTTTTTTTGGTAGAGATCTGCTTTTTCTTCATTTTCAAGTGGGCTGTATTTTTGGTGCTTACTGAATTCTTACATTCTTACTCATGTAATCTTTAAATTAAATAGGTTAAATTAGCTATTGCAGGCTTCCGTCTGCTGTATTCTCTTCCCCTTTCCTATTTCTGGATAATAAATTACTGTGGCATACCTCGTGAATGAATCAGATAGACAAAATAAAACCTTTCTGCATTCACTTTTGAGCCTTTAGCTCCAAAAACATTCTTGCCTTCATTGAACCACATCATATCTAAATACATCTGCATTTGGCTATTGATTGTAGAAAAGGAAGCACACGTTACCTCTCTAAAGTGTAAACCTAATTTGTTAATCTTTTTTCTCTACTGCTATTGCAGTATTGCTTAGGAGGACTTTATAATAGTAAAAATATAATTGAAAGCTTCTAGTAATGAAAGTACCAAATATTTTAAAGCATGCTGTGGAGCTGGTATGATGTGGCTTCACTTCCTCTGTCTATTGCATGATGGCAAACACTGCATTTTGAAGGGACTTGCAACTTTTATATCTTGGCATTCATCTGATATTTAGAAAAAAAGGCATGCTTTTGCTTGTTTGTTTTTTTCATTAATGGAATCCTTGTTTCAAACAAATGATGCCAAATTTTCAATTACAACGATATAGTCACATTATATGCGTATTTCCACAAGTTGGTCATTTTTGATAGTTGAAATTGCTTCCCATTTAATTTCACAACAGTTTGAGGTTTTTGGTTTCAGAGTTTTTCGTGCAGTAATCATTAAATCTGCTACTGTTAGGAGAACCTGAAAAGTTAAGTTCAGAAAAGGCTTTTCCATGAGATAGTAAGGCTTTACTTGGATACTTTCTTGTGTTGCAGAATGAGGTTTTCTGAACACAAAGAGCTGAATTATTTTGAGAAGCTTATTGCTTTTTTAGGTCTTCTAAGCTCACTGAATACCACAAAATGGAAAGTGTTTGAGAAATCAGTGTATTCTAACTGAATGAGTTTTATTTGTCAAGTGTGAAATGTGTGTGGCACTGGAACTTACTCAGATTTGAACTAGATAAGTTTTACCTTTTTTCATCATTAATAAAGCTAAAATCTTTATTTTTGTAATCATATATATTTTTCCCTTTTTACTGTGTTTTATCCCAAATTTCACCATCTTTATTGCATCTTAGCCTTGTTCAGACTTGTCTTCTATCACATTCGAAACATGCTCTGAACAAAACAAAATGTATCAAGTGAATTCTGCCACAAAACTGAAATAATCAGTCCTGGGCCAGGCTACATTAGAATTATTCAATATTGTAAAATCATAGTGCTGTTAAGTATCTCATCTTTCTGGAATAAGACTCCAACCATGTTGTTCCATTATTGATTAGGTGGGATGTATTGTCCCTAGAACACCCTGTGAAGTCACTGTTTCTATGTTTGGTAAGAGTGGAAAAGAGCATTTCTTCAGAAAAATACTTTGCATATATATACTTCCTTAATAGTTTTTAAGTGTATATATATATATATTTCCTGTTTTCTGACTGCTTTATTGAGTATTTAACATTTCAGAAAGAAATTGTGTGTAGCAAGTTTAAATAAAAAGTTGTGTACAGAACATTTTCAGAAGAGATAGCAGCTTATAATGGTTGAAGACTCTTGAGCAGTAGTAACAGCTTTTGATAGTAGAATAGGTACAAGACGAAGTGTTACACTGTGAGATGATAAAAGTACATGCTCCAGAGTACCCCTGGCATCAGATAAATTTGTTCCCTAACCAGAGTTCGTACATTGGCAGAACTATGTCTATAGCAGTTGAGACACAGCTCTGCCTTTGCTTTTTATGTTTGCTAAGGGTAGTTACAAGCTAAGTAGGAGTAATTTGTTCACAGACTTATTATTACTGTTAGTGTAATTGTATTTTGAATCAAGCCTGTTTACCATGTGAATTAGGAAGCTGTTGTTACACATGTTGTAAAGTTACTTTTGACACATTAGTCTTTGGTCTTGGAGGAATGTAGGGGAACTAAGCATCCAAAAGGCTGTGGTGATCCTCTGCAGCTTTCCAGTGCCTTCTTCCTCTTACTTTCCAAAGGACCTTTACCTGTAGATTCACACACTTAAGAGTATGTTCTGTAGAAACTGAAAAATTTGGTCTTATTAAGAGGAGAATCTAAGTTGACTTGAAAAGATCACACTTACTGAGTACTACCTAGTAGTAATTCTGTCTTTACCAGAAGTTTGCTAGCAGTGCTTCTGGAGTCTGACTTCAGGCTTGATATGTGTAAGAGAAAAACTGGACTTGAGAAGATTAAATAAGACTTATGTATTTTAGGTTTGTTAATTCTTACTGAAGTTACATCATTTGTAAACACAAATTTAAGACCCTGCTAATGTATTTTTTTAAACCTATTCACCAAAATGCATACTCGAGCAATGTTTTGTACTCGTTTGGTTACAAGAGTTGTGGGTACTAGTGTTTTTGTTCTGTGTTGTTACATAGTGTTCATAACTCCTACAGGATGATTGCCCAATAAAGCTGTATGTATTAGCAGACTAGTGTTTGAATCATCAGGAAGTTTGGAAGTCTCCTAAAGGTTCCATAGCATATTATTGACATGCTACAAATGAGCTCAGTAGTCAAATACTAGAGAAAAGAATAAGGATTACCTGTGATGTTTAGTTTGACCTAACATTTCATCCTGGTAGTAATCTAACATGTACTAGGGTAGTAACTAGAGGCTTGGGAGAGGCCAGACAGAAGGAAATGGATACTTTTAGGAAAGAGAAATGATGTAGGTGGTGTCCTTAAATAAAAATATATATATAAAAAAATAAATTTGAAGAGCACTGAACAGATTTGTTGATCTTAATCTTTAATTCTGGACAGAAAGATCTGAAATGCAGATGTCACTGGACTTCATAAAAGCAAGACTACCAACAGTTCAATCTGTGTAGAAATACTGTGGAGCTGAGTTTAGAGATATCCCTTTATATGAAAGTGTGAAGTTGATAATTATATGCAGGAGGAACATCTAGTACTGCCTTAAAAGCAGTACATTTACTGTATGTGTTGATGCTGACTAAAAGGAAGAAAACACTTAGAACCTCTGATTCTTGACAGGGCATCACCTTTTTAAAGTTTTTCAACTTGCATATGAAGGTTATAAATAACATTGCAGTAGGAAAAAATATTTTACTAAAACTTATATCTCACTTTTTAAAGGGCTGTCTAACTATAAAGATTTTACTTGAATCTCCTGAATTTACACACTGAGAACAGGAATTAAAGCATGATACTTCATGCTAAAAAGGGAAATATTTTTTGAACTTGCTGTTCTTCAACTTCTATTACGTGGTATTGGTAGTCGTGCTAAACTGTACATGCCCACTGTGATTAGTGGGACATTTAAGTGCCCACAGTTAAAGTCACTGTTGATAGGAGATGCTGGCAATGTCTAGCAGACCAGACAAAATCTGTCTTCGTTTTGCAAGGCTGATGAATATGCATGTATTAATATGAAATGCATGTATTAATATGAATCAATTGGTACCATAGGAGGTAGTAGTGTGCCAACAATTAACTTTTATGTCTTCTTCCATTTAAGGTATCTAGTGGATAGTCGCTGGTTCAAACAGTGGAAAAAATATGTTGGTTTTGACAGCTGGGACAAATACCAGATGGGAGATCAGAATGTGTACCCTGGTCCTATTGATAATTCTGGACTTCTCAAAGGTAACTGCTTCAGACTGTGTAATAAGCTAATGCTAACATTTAGTGCTAATTTGTCACAGGTTGTTAATGTTTTGTAGTTCGTAGTGTAAATGAATCTCAACATACATGAAGGTGACATTTTTTGTTTTGTTTTTGGCCAGTGACAAGAGAACTGGAATAACTTTCCCAATTAAATGACAATTTTATAAACTTACTGGGACTTTGCAGTGGTAACAGAATATTTAAGAATGCACAAATACGGGTTTATTATGATATTTTGGGATAACTTGGTAGTTGAAATTTTGTCATGTTGACAAATAGCTAGCCTGAGTTTCATGTAATGAAATTGGTTGATTTAAAATAACATTTTTAACTTGAACTGTAAAATTTCTTTTTGGAAATGAGCCCCAGACCCTTCCTTTGGTTCTGGAACAATTGGAAAAAAAGGTATTGTGCAGTTCAGCAATAATACAAATTGGTGTGAAATGATAGAGGATCATGTCCTAATTACTTATGGTCTTCGAAGTATGGTTAAAATCTCACTGTTATAATTACTTAGGTCCAACTGATTTTTGATGAACAGTTGTCAGATTTGTGGACATGGGTCTCAGAATACTTTCCCGATATTTTAATCTTTGGGTCAAATTCTATATTCAATGTCCAGTATTGAAATACCATTAAAGCAGTTAATATTTAGTCTGCCAAATCTAGTGGACACAAAATCTGGCAGATAATTGGTTTCCTTCTTTGTTGTTACAGGTAATGTAACATTACTGCATAATTTGTTTGCACATAGTAATACAAATTTTTGCAGCTTCATGGCGTTTATGAATAACTCTGACTTCATTCAAAACTTCTCAACTGTAACTAATATCTCACTATTTTGCAAGTTAAATGTGAAAGTTGATTGCCTTTTTCAGAGGACTTGTTATAACATGTTGCCCTAGTTGTCAGTGTGAGTGTGCATGTCTGACAGTGACTAGTACCTGTGCCTTTGAAGAAGGTGCTGTATTGTCATATGCATCTGTATGTTTTCTTCCATCCACAAACTTAAAGGTCTTTTTGCTCCAGGTGAGTGATATGTTTTGTTTTCACAACTGTACGTTCCTGTAGTAAGTGTTTCAGTGAGGTAGACAAGTTCAGGTCATACTTTTCAGTTAAATCAGATGTAACAAAATCGTTTTATCCTCAGTGAGGCAGCATGAGCTTACTCTCTCTTATGTGTTTATCCACTTAAAAAAAAAAAGATTTCTAGATATGCAAATCACTGTGTTAGGTGTTCTGTATTATTTATAACTTAATCCACATACATGTCCAGATTACGTTTAAAGTGGATATGAAGTCTATATTAGGGTTAGCTGTCCAAATCTAAGTCATGTTAGCCATTTCGCTAAAAGCTTCTGAAAACCTGTGTTCTATCATTTTGACATTCCCAATACCCCTTTCAAAATAAACACAGCTTCAGGGTTTATGAACTTCACCTTCTGCTCGTTCATGGTTCTCTGCATTGGCAGTGATATCACACATCCAATTACTGTCTGACATCTACTGTTCCTGTATGAAGGCAGCTTTAAAATTAAGTGCATTAGCATTCAGGAGATAGTAGCTGTCTCCTTCATCCACTCCAAAGCAGCAATCCTCTGTGCTAGGTTTCCTATATAGCATAAACTGGACCTGAAAATGCTTGGGTTTTAATCTTGTCTTTGGCACCTGGTATGCACTAGTTGCTCTCATACTGCTCTCTTCACTGTTAAGTCTGAAAATTTGCACCTTTTTTTAAAGAAAAAAACAATCTGAAATGGGCATCTTTTCTCAGATATTCTGCAGTGTATTGCAGTGATAAGATATTGCAGTGATTATTAAATTAAAGAAAGACCGATTCCAGGAAACTGAAGCAGTATGTTGTGCTTATATTACTTAAATGCTGCTCCCTAATTTCCAGAATGTTTGGGTGAAGTGACAGCAGTGAGAAGTAACAGGTAGAGATTTCAGTTAGTGTCCACATATGCCAAAAATGTTGCTGAATACAGTGAAATGCACACATGTAATCTTCAATTGAGGAGATATAGGTAACTTTAGATAAGCACAAGGAAGTAGTCATTTAGAGCTGATGGTTCATCATAGAAAAGTGTTGCATATGAAGGATGGAGTTGTCAGTCTGAGGACTAGAGGATTTCTTTGGTGGAATAAGGTTCTGAAAAAAAGGTACTAGAAGAAATGTTGGAGGTTATAGAAAGGTGGAATGGAATCCAAATTATATCTTCTCACTTTAAACTCCTGTAGCCATATCAAATCAGTGCAGAACTACAGTAAGAAGTTTTTTAAGAGATACGTGAACCTGAAGATTTGTTTGTGCATTTCTCCTCACGCTTCACTCCCAGTTACAATAGACCCACCATATCCATAGTGTTGAGTGGGCCAAGTAATAACTGATAGTGAAGTTGAGAATTATTTCAGCAAATGTTTCTTGTATGTAGCTTTTGAATATAGAAAATATAGACTTTTCTTAATCACTCAAGACAGTTTTGCACTAAAATTTGACTCCTGAAGATTGTAGGATGAGTCAACCTAAGGAGAAGAAAGGAACGTACCTCTTAAACAGATGCATTGATTGAAGTCTCATTTGTTATGTCACCTCAAATATATTTATGTTTATGAAAAACTGAATTTTTATTTACCTGCGTTCACTGAGTTCTTCATGTGAAATTGTGTTTCACTTTTTGCTTGAGAAATGTATGTACTGTGGCTCTTAAAGTGGAATCCAAAATCTGGGGGTTTCTTCCACTTTCCTTTGTTACTTTCTGTGCTGCTCATTTTTTTTTCTTGATAAAATTGCAGCACACACTTTGGCTATTTCTGAACTTGACAATCCCCTTTTTCTAAAGTAACTTCATAATTCTAATACTTGCCTGGCTGTAGTTTGGGATTTTTATTGTTACGGTTTTGGTGTTTAGTTCTTCCCACTAAGTTATTTATGATTTTTATCAGAGAAAATGCAAGCAAACCATGTTGCACCTTGACTGCATGCAGTCACTGCTAAACTGTACAGATTGCATAGTATGGAAGCAATATCTTTTTGACATCTCTGTGCGGCTACTGGTAGTGCAAATACTGCACACTTAAAACACATGAAATGAGAGCAGTGTGTCTCCCATGTTTTGCTCACAGATCAAGATACTTAGATGGAGAAGGAAAGAGGGAGTCAGCACCAGTGATATAGGGGCAGGAGAAAGCTATGCATCCTTCTTTGCTCCTATTTTCACCATTTGTGGGATTAAAGCAAAAAGCTTTGCTTTTTCCCCCCGTACTTTGCCTTAAAATCACAAACCCTTTGAAACCAACTGAAAGTATAGCAAGTGCAGGCAGAGTAGGGAGATTTCTAGAATCTTGGTAAGATGAAATTTGTCTGCTCTTCACACCAAGAAGTGAACACATCTCTTAAATGTTTTCATTAGTGTTTCCCTCCTACAGAAAAGGTCATACAGGAACGTGTTTTATTAAATTCTTATGCAGAAAAAAAAAATAAAAGTAAATAGTTGCTATTATTAAAGGACCTTTATAATTTTTAAGTGTGTCTTTTTTAATGCTCAGGATAATTTTGTTTAATTGAAGGCACATTATCCTGTGTTTGCTCAATCTGTCCAAAAGAGAAAGAAGTACAGAAATATGATCAAATGAGAGGACCTTAGTGCTTTTCATATGTGCATAGCATGCATGTATTTTTGTCCTTGTGGAAAAATGAAGGTAACAGTATTCATTTTGCTTAGAAATATTACTTAAAAAATAATCAATCCAATACTTGAAGCAATTTGCGATTACTTAATGTTATTTTTATGCTCAGTTTAATCATGCAGTGTAATTCTGCAGTTCATTCACCATAAGACGATGAAAATAGACTGTATATTTATTACAGTCTTTATTCCTTATATGTAGTCTGTTTATTTTCATACTTGCATTAAGTTTGTCATCCTGATAACATTCTTTGGAACTGAATGTGTGGGTCTCCCTGTTTGATCTCCCTCTGTACAGAGCGTTGTTTGCTGGCCTGTAGTGGGGTACTTCCAAATGGAAAGCCACCTGCCCTGATTGTCTGAGGCTCACAGTGGCTCAGATCTGGAATCACCTCTCACAGATACAGGATAGCTGCCATCTTACTACTGTAATAAGGATTGCACCAAAGCTAAAAGCATGCTATTTGTAAAGTTGTCATGTTCTACTTCTTTCAAGTGCTGCATTTTGCTTTCCCTGGGAAGAATTTTATTGGGACTTTGTTTCCAGAGCACATAGGATCCTTTAAATAGGAGGGTGCACCATGTTATTTTCCCAGTCTGACTGACATGGAGTGAATGACTTCGAACTTTGATCTACCATAGCTACCCATTCCTGCATTTTTAGTGAAGGATGCAACTGTAGTGTGAAATGGGAGTATCCATGGTGATGTGGGAATACGTGTGATGTGGGTGGAGAAATGGATTGGTTTCTCCAAAGGCTGTGATGGTGTGTGATAACAAGTTTGGTGCTTGTGATTGCATGAGGATATGTAGTTGTCACTTGGGTTACTGAGTGTAGAAATACTACCTGTAATAGGTGTGCTGTGTATGAAATGGATAGCTTGCCTAAATAGTTTCAGAAGAATTTTGCTTTAATCACCATAATCTGTGACTCAGGAAATATTTTATTTGCTGTTTATATAAAAAATGTTTAAGAACACAAGTAACAGAATTACAGCATTCAAATAAAAATATCTTTCTCTTATAGATGGTGATTCTCAGTCTCTCAAGGAACATCTCATTGATGAGCTGGACTACATCCTTTTGCCAACTGAAGGCTGGAATAGGCTAGTTAGCTGGTACACGCTGATGGAAGGTCAAGAGCCAATAGCACGCAAGGTAGTCTTAAATTACCTTCTGGGATGAACGTGATTCAGATATAGCCCTCCAAATAGGCAGGAGTTGCACAGGAGTTTATTAGAAGATTGTAAGTCTTGGCCTGTGATAACCTGTAGACAACTCCTGCTTTAATTGCTTATAGATATCTTATTTTAATTCAGATTTTAGAGGCTTAAGTTTTTAATATTGAGAAATGAGGATGGAAAAGATAAACTTTTTTTTCTTTCCTGGAAGTAAGCCCTCTAATATTTCAAAGCAAACTTGCTTTAGAGGCTTGTAAGTCTATTAATGCAAATGATTTTGTAATTAAGTATAAAACCCTAAAACCGTATTAACTATATTAGTGAAAAGCCTAGCGTTAATAATGTCAACACTGGCAGAGTAATTGGTAGTTCCTTTTCTGATATGCAGTCTTCTGCCTTCAGCAGCTTGCTATGGGAGTTTTTTCTTTAAAAAGCTTACCTCATCACAAATAGTAGTCCATGGTGGGGTGGATACTGTGGCCCTCCATCAGTACAAGATACTAAAATTAATATCTGATATATTAATTTTTTAGTTTACTGCAGCACATACCATCCTTATAATTGTGATATGACCAGTTTACCGCTCATACAATCTTTCTTGTTTGTATTATTTCTTAAGATTTTCAGGTTAGGGATTACAGTTGAATTGGACTTAAGTCATTAAGTTTTAAAATACATTTTGGTATGCTTGCCATTTCTGAATTGACTATTAAGGCATATTCTTTCAGTTACAGGGATCTTTATTTTAATTCATGAAAAACTACTGAAAGAATATTATGCTTAGAATTCAGTTTGATACAACTTGTAGTGTAATAAAACTTTTTTTTCCTCCTATGACATGAGTATGGTCTAACTACATGCATGTTGGCCACCTCCTTGAAGTGCATTTTTTTCAAACAAATGTCAGATCTGGCTATAGAAGAAATGTGTCTTCATGATTCATTTGGACAGCAAGAGAAGTAGTTTACTGAGTTGGGTTTTTTTTTAATATTGTCTTTAATACAATAAAAGAGATTTTTTTTAGAGACACATCCCTGGAATGTCTCTCCTACCTAGTTCTGTAAGAGCTGAAATCCATTAAAATGCTCTTCTTCTTTAAAGATATATCTGTTATCAACTTGTTACTTTTTTTCCTGAAGATAGATTTCAAAAAACTGAATGCTCTTCCATCATCATGGTAAAGTAAGAGTTTGTAATTTTTTCACTTTAGGGGGAGAATGGAAGGAAGAGAGAAAGGAAATTAGAGTAACTTGTTTTCTAGTTAGGAACTAGCTGGAAAAATAGATGGAGTGTAACGAGTGGCCAGGCAAATTTGCACAACTTCATTATTTTCTGCCAGTATGGACTGGTTATCTTCTAAGATGCATATTCCAGTTCGGGATTTCTCTTTCTGATGCTTTTGTCATTTGTTCATGATTTTTTATTCTGTCTGCTTTAATGGATGATACTTTTCTTTCATCTTCTTTGTTACATCAACTTTCTTTGAAATGTGGATCCAAATTTTAAATTGAGATGGTGTTCTACTTGATCCATGTCAAATAACGTTATGACTTTATGTAATAGGATGTTAGTAATGGTACCATTAGAGTGGTATTCACTTCTATTCTTAGAAATACCTTAGCCATACTGCACAGTTTTGTTTACTACAGCTATTTCATTTTTACTCTAGTAATTGAAAACCCTACTAAGCTGCTCAAATTAAGATGCATTTTTATTTAAATATCATGACTGGCAGTCATTAAAGCTAAGGCAAACTACTGAGGAGCAATGAAAGCGTTCACTACTTTTTTTTTCCTATGGCACATGCATACAAGTTATATTTGTACAGCAGACAGCAGAGCAACCCTAGCAATTAGCTGGTAGCTTTTTTTTTTACCGTATTTGTCAGATGTATCACATATCAGGCCAGTGGTTATTTTTGGTACAGTCTACATGACTAAGTGCTGCAGTTACACTTTGGAAGATCAAAGGGAAAAACATTTAAGAGGTGACCCTGAATATTTTTTCTAAATTTTAGTTTTATTTAAAAAAAAAATAAATCCAGTATACTTAACTATTTTGTAGTAAGTGTTGCAAAAATGAGCATATAATAAACGACTGTAGGAAGTTGGTGAAATTTTGAATTAATGTATTAATTATTTGAATATAAGTGGAAGATTTGTAGGTTTTGTTTAAAAATGTGATATCCTAACATTATTAGTGTGTATTCTGGTTTTGATAAGTATTCTTTAACTGTGAAAACTAGTTCTTCATGTTTTGAAGAAGTAGCATACAACAAATGGATTTGAAATCATAATAACTTTTGGTATTTTTTAGTTTTTCATCACTTATCTTTTGGTTAAGTGCACGTATTTATGATATCTACTGAATTTAACACTTTGAAAGTCATCCTGTTGTTATTATACAGAGGTAAGACACAATCATTATGGAAAAAAAAATGCTTTTTAGTAGTTTTAAAGTGTTATAGGATAATTTTAGTTGTCATTTTTTTGCATTTATTAAGTGTCTTACATTGCATGAACTTCAGTTTCTTGAAGACTTCTCAAAAATATTTTTCAGTGTGTATATGAAAACATATTTGGACTGATACCTGATCCCAATCTGTTTTTCAGGTCGTTGAACAGGGTATGTTTGTAAAGCACTGCAAAGTAGAAGTATACCTAACAGAATTAAAGCTTTGTGAAAATGGAAATATGAACAATGTTGTCACACGAAGATTTAGTAAAGCTGATACAATAGGTATGCACAACTGTTTTTAAAAATATATGATTGTTATTCGTTTAAATAATACTTGGTAGGAAGTTCTGAATAATTAAGTCTCTAAGTAAAAAGATAGATTGGTATTGCAACCAATAAAAAGTATGGGACTAGCCTAGTTTGGATCAAAAGTGAAGTTAAACAATTTGGAATATTTAGGATTTTTAATACAGTTAAAAAAAAGAATTGTGTGTTTTGTTGTCTAGACATCTGTGTTAACTCTACAGATTTTTGCTTTTCAGGAAGTGAACAGTGTGGGGTTTTTCCAGTATCTTTACAGTAGTTTTTCTTGGCCTTTGGTGTGTAAGAAAGGTATTTTTTCATGTGTTTCTATTCATGTCTTTCACTGGCCAACACTTTGTAGTCAGATATATATAAAGAGACGGGTACATTGCAAAACACACAAATGAATTGAATTAATCAAGCTGAAGATGACCTACAAATGCAGTATTCTTTGGTTTGTGAAGGGGCAGGCCAGCTACAATCTTTTGCAATAACTGTATTAAGCCTTAACCTATCTTTATTTCTGTTTATTTTGCCTGCTCTTTGAGCACTGTGTCAGTGTTTGAAACCATATTTTGGTAGCATGTTTGGCTCTGAAAATAGCCATCAGAATACATGCAAAGATATTGCTGGTCATGTAAGCTCAATTTTTAGTGTGTTTGTGCATGTGTATCTGAGATGTCTTTAAATCAGCTGTATTTGTGCAGATAGAATTGTACTTTATGTCCATGGCATCTTATACCCAGCCATTACTCTTTATTTACATTCTTTGACAGCAATGTAGTTTTTTTCAGGTTTTGCTTCCCCTTTACATTATGGGTAGTGACTTATACTTGATACCCTTTAATTCTTTGCAAATTGTTTGCCTTAAAAACAGAATCATTTTACTTTGCTAAATTTTAGTCTTTAAGTTAAACAAGTAATGATCTGCTTGTATTAGAATAAAATATTTAAAATTATTAAATTGGTCCTTGAAATAAGGCTTTGATGTTATATATTAATTGGCCTTTTTGAGATCTGTTTTAACTTGGGAAGATGTACTTCATTATTCTCTAAGCAAACCCAGAAACTTAGAAAAAGCAGTTTAACATTATCCTTCCCTGAGTACCAAATAGAAGCTATTTTGCAGCTCTGCTGAATATAGTTGTGTCATTGGATTTATAGGTAATGGATTCTGGTATTTTCTTTCTTTTATGAGAAGCAGGGCATTTTGGAATGAGTGTTACTTGGAGGTATGTTATTTTTTCCTTAGCAGAGAAAAAATTAGAATTACAAGAAAATTGTCATAAGAGGTAAAGAGAAACAGTCGGGCTCACTCACAGTCCCTTTCCAGACACTGGCGTTACTTGCTTTCCTGAGATGTGGATGACAAGCTCTTGGAAACCTTGAAAACATGCCCTTTCTGAAGCTGGTTTCTTATGCATGTTCTTCTTGGCCACCCTAGCCAGGACATCTAAAACAGTTTCTATCTCAGAAAAAGAGCTAGAAAAACTAAAAACCACTTTTAAGAGTAAAAAAAAAAAATCTGATCCCTGTATCATCTATTAATAAGATAGTGATTTTTATTCCCCTTGTCCTTACCTTAAGTATATTTAAGGTAGTTCTGGAATTCATCACATATATGGCAGAGATGCTCATTATAGCAATAAATAATATGCAGGAGGACTCTTAAGAAATCTTGATTATTTTTCATCCTCACTTGTATGTGTCAGTAAGAGATGCATTTTCATTGTGGTTGCAGAAGACTTGTACAAAAGAGTCAATATTGGCCCCATTGAAGTGAGAAGACATGAAGTACGGTGGTCTTTTCAGGAAGTTTTAATTTTTCTACCCACTATCACTTACTACATTATTTACTGCCCTCAAAAGATCAGTATGACAACTTCCTTAATTCACATAAAGAGAAAAAAATTTGGAGCACTTTACATACTCTAAGCCAAATATTCACCCACCAGCTTTCAAATGTGTGTTGTCACTGGAAATACTGTTGCTTTTCCACTTAAATAGAAACTAAGCTAAGCTGCATGTCAATAAGTTAATACAAGGTAGGAAAACTTAATTAGAGAGGGCAGACCTAATAGTGACAGTCATTTTCTTGGGGTGGTACTGGACACTTCTAATGTATTCTTTGGACCTTCTTGAGAATACCCTATAATTGAGGACTCTGGCATTGGAAGCAGTGCATATTTGAGACTGATTGATTACTTAAGTCTTTTTGGGAGGGTGGGGCTGGTTTTTTAATTCTAAAAAGAAGATAACCTAGATAATAGATGTAGTTTAGGTAGCATTTCAGTCTAGTTATTGCTGCTGATCTCAGAGAGCATCAGGTCATTTGAGTCAAAATGTGTTAATGATCTATTCAGAAGTCTCAGTCATAGGAAAGTATGATAAAACTAAGTCATCAGCTAACATGTAGGCCTTTTCTATCTCAAGAGTTTTACAAACCACAAAATGACAGAGGGACTATCTGTAGCCTCCAAACAATTCCAAAATCAAGCTGCCATACTTTATAGAATATTACACTGGTGGCTCTGAATCGAATGGCGTTTTGGACTTTTGTTAGTAAATAATCTTGACAAATGGCTTTGATTCATCTTTCTCTTTAAATTCTTGTGGTCTGTAGCAAATTAAACTTTGCCACCCTTGAGGACAGTTTATTCTGGGATCTGTGACTAGCCTTTCCCTTCTTTAAGAAACTGGGATTAGTGTTTTGTAGTACAGATTAATATTTTGCTGCAGGTTCCTTTAGCCATTATTTCTTAGTGCTAGCACTAGCCTTTAGGAGCCAGGGTGTACTCATATTTGGATACAATGAACTCTTCCATCATCTCCAGCTGTTTTGTTTTTTTTTTTTTTACTGTTTTTAACAATATAGGATATATAAGTAACCAACCTTAAACTCTCAAACTGAGCTATCTCAAATATATATAGCTATATGGCTATATAGCTTGATGGAGTCAGAGGCATCTTTAAAGGGCAGTTCTTCCTGTCTCTTTTGGACATCATCCTAGTACTAGTCATCTCCTACATAGGATGTATATAACACTGCTAGAGGAGAATCCCATATGCAATATGCCTCTGACCATACCTGTTTGAATGTAATATTTTCACTTATACTGGAACAGGCACTCTCCCTGTAGATCATAAGCCAACACTTCAGTGAGACGTGCTGGGTGATAGGGGGAGAATTCTAAAGTATGCGTTGGTTACGTTTATGGAAGTATGTAAAAGAATCTTAGTTTCACAATCTCAGATTTAGCATAACAGTCAAATAGAACATGCTCTTCCCATAGTCTTGGACATAATGTGTAGTTATCTGATAGGGTTGATGCTTCCTGTCTTATAATAGTTCTGTTAGTGAAGCTGGAATATGTTAAAAATTAACATAGTAAATGTTAATTTAGTACTTGTAAAGAATAACAGTTGCAGTGCTCCAGTGATTGTCATGGCATTAATAAGATAATGAAAAATAGATTTTGTAAATTCTTCTTTTAAAGAAAGTGATAAATTTGGATTTTTTTTTAAGATTACTGATGACAAACTTCATTCTTACATTCAAATATAGTTATTTGAAGTCATTGGTTGAGAATTGATTCAGACAGTACTTTTTTTTAAGTCAACAAATCAAATAACAGCCTGTTGCCTTGTTTATAGCACCTACCTTGCCTACATGCCATCTATTACAGAAACAGATGATCCAGTCTAACACTTGCCTTCATACTAAAAATGTGTGTTAACTAGTATAGCAGGACATTGTATTCAGTTGCCTACAATATCTACGAATATTATATTGGCCAGTTATCCTGTGTTTCACAAGCTACGGGCTGGATTTTTACAATGTACTTTTAAGTTTAAGGACTCATTTTGACTTTTCATATTTAACATAGTGGAAGAGAAAATAAGTAAAAGGGAACAAGGGGAATGCTGGTGGAGCTGACGCATGGGTGTTTCATCCTGAAACGTCAGGAGAATGTCTCCTAATGAGCTTACAGTGACCATTTTTATAACTGTGTTCACAGTGATCATCAGGAATAAACTGTGTATTTCTGGAATCCTGTTTAGTTTTTTATATTAGCTGTTATGAGTCTTGGCTGCCATTGGGCTTTATGAATGTATCAATGGAAAAAAAAAAAAAACACATCTAGGTGAGGTTGCTATGGTACAGCACTGTATTAGTTCAAACTAAAGAAATTGTTAAAAAACTCTACCTCTGCATGAGGAGAATGGAGTTAATTATTAATTTCTTCAATTACAGTTGTTATTTAAAAATTATACTACCTTAACATTACATTTCTGTCAGGTAGAGTAGGAGCTGGTAAACCTTTTAATGTTAAATGTTTGAGAGTTAAAAACTTTCATCATCCTTTTAAAATAAATTTAAGCACTCAGTTTTACAGAGCACTCTTTAATTTCTGTGAGCATGAAAATTAACCTTTAAGTATATATATTGTGGTTAGTGGTAATTATGGGCACTATGGATATGGGCAGTGGAAGATTAAAAACCAAAAAATATTTTATTTAGGGAGAGGAACAGAGTAACTTGCTCTCTGTATCTTGTTTTGCTGCTGGTCTCACTCCTAATCAGTCCAAACCCACCCTCCTGTGTTTCCACTCTGAGAAATTAGTAGATGGGTACCTAGGTAGCTGACATCTGTTGGTTATTAACTTGTCTTTATTTGGTCTGCTGTGCTGAGAGATTCAGGAGGGAATGAAATAAGTCCTCTTACTGTTTCCATTTTAAAGGCAAGCAAGCTAACAACTTCCTCCATATCCTAGAAAATGATGCAGCTTCATGGCTATTTCTATAGTTTGATTTATATTTTGAACTTAAGAAAGGAGTAGGTGATTCTAATGCTTTCTTGAGTCTTACACTGTGTGGTGAAATGGTAAACTTGTGTTCTCTCCCTTTCAAAACAGATACAATTGAAAAAGAGATAAGAAAAATCTTCAATATTCCAGGTGAAAAAGAGACCAGATTGTGGAACAAATACATGAGTAATACTTTTGAACCTCTAAATAAACCAGACAGTACCATACAGGATGCTGGTTTATACCAGGGACAGGTAGAGTATAATATTATTTCTTTTTGGTTTCTTTCATATGTTTATTTTTTTCTCATTAAAACATGCCTGAACCCAATTAATTTTCCTTCTTTTTGAATGAAAATTACCTCCTAATAGATTGTGTTATGGACAGAGGATTTTTATAAACAATTTATCAAGCTAAATATTAGTTTTTGAGTGTATTTTCATGATTAAAGATGAGTTTAACTCTCCTGATGAATTAAAAGTAAGTGAATATAACATTACTGACAGGAATTTGATAAAACCTGAAACAAAAAGTTGTCCTAGTATCTGGGATAAGTTTCCATGATGAAACCCAGAATTCAAAGAACTCTGTAGGTACTCTAAAAGAGTAATATTCTCTATTCAAAAACCACTGTCCAGATTTCAGAAATTTAAAAAAAATCAAAACATTTCAGATGATAACTATAGAGACAAAAAAAGCTTGGAATCCTGCTTCATCATGAGATGTATCATCACTTTAAAATGCTTTTATGGAAGATTTCTTGCAAGATTATTCTTTTTTTACTTTTACAGATGAATATAAAGAACAAATAGTGGCTGTTAAAGCTGCACAAATATAAATGTGGATTGATTGAACAATTTTATTGTTAGAATAACTTTTCAGATCATCCCATTAATTATTTAGTCTTAAATAGTTGGATGTTTTTTCAAAAGCTGTAGTTCATGCAGTTGTGCCAGAAACATGAATGGATAAAACGTCATGGCAGGAATTGTAGGCAGGATTATATTAAAGTATTTCATTTTACCTTTAAATACTTGACTCTAACCTGTTTACCAGCAGTATTAATGCTGTGCTTCAAGTTTTTTTATGGCATGGAAGGTTAGGTAGAAGTGCACCAAAATAAAAGCTTTAACTACTGTGCCCTCTCACTTCTTGCTGCATGCTCTTAAACCCTCATGCAAGGTAACTTTAACCAGGCAGGGGTTCTGCTGGAAGAGCCCACAGCTCCCATGAAAGATTTGCAAAGATGTAACTTGCAAATTGCCTCTGTCCCAGTGAAACATTAACTATGAAGCAAGCATGGTCTAATATAGCCATTAAAACATCTCTAGGTGACGTGTTTACTTTCACCAAAATAAATATTGTTCAAAACTGAGTTTAACCATGGCTTCTGAAAATGCTATATGTTGTGGTAGGCTGTGTGTGTTTGGTCAGTTGCACCTGCTGACACACAAGTTTGTTGTTTTTCTTGCTGAGCCTCCTAATCTAATAATAGTTACTCTTACTATTACAGTCTATTTAAGCTAATAGTTATTTTTTAACTGTGTAATTCTAAGCTATGTATGTGATTGAGTAAGTGAATGTTTTGAATTTGTCAAGCTGGCTTCTGAAGTGAGCCTCTAGGGGTTCCATTGAACTTTTAAATCTAAATCTTCCTTTAATTTAGTAGTCTTCTAGAACCAGTGAGACGAAATTTGGCAGAATTTATCTTTCAGCACTCATGACCAAAGACAGCAGACTACTCTTTTCCAGACAGAGCTGGTCATGATAGAAGGCCATTTTTCAGTGGCATGTCTTAGGGTGTGCAGACTGAAAACGTGATTACATCTTCAAGTGGCAGCACGACTTACGTATAAAGTTTTGAGCATAAATATATATATGCATATATGTCCCCATATAGAGACATACAGACATAGCATGGCTGTTAGTTAGCATCCTGGAACATCAGCATACAGTTACGTGGAGTTAGTTGCATTGGAAATTAAGAGTTGGATTCAATTTAAATATTGAAGTCTAGTTACCATTTCAAAGGATCTGGCTATCCCAGCTGTCATTCCAGAGAGGCATGGGCTTTTTGTAGGTCCTGTGTCGTATCTGCCAGTGTAGGGCAGATACCTCAAATATTCAAGGCATTTCTGTGTTTAGGACTGAGTGTTCTGTACTCCCTTTTGTACCAATAACAACCTGAATGAAATTACTTTCATTAGTCAGCTGTTCTTTGGAAAATTAATACTAGATTAATGTTTTTGCAAACAATACAGGAGTAACCAGACAGGTATGATTTTAAGGCTGTCAAGGCAGAAAATTGTGTTTGGTTATATTTTTCCTACTCATCTGTATTGTGTGTAAGGCGAAATTCTTTCAGGAATATCCCTTCTTTGACAGGGTTGTTGTATATAGGCATGAGTTCCATAGATTCAGAGATGCTGTTTAGACATTGTGGGTCATCTTCTCACCTCTTTGAGAGGTGAGGTCTTGCCATTTTATCCATGGATAGTTGAGGCATAGAAATATTAAATGGCTTGCCCAAAGTTGCACAATGAAGATGTGGGGAGAAAAAAAAGTGAAGAGAGCAAGAGGAAGGTGCAGTGTAATTGAATGGAATGTTCTTGCACCTCAGGGAACAGTAACTTCAACATCAGTCATTTCTGCCTCAACCACATGTCAGCAAATATATTAAAAAGATTGGAACAGAAAGCAATCTACTGATATTTTTATCTTAGTTTTCTTATTACACTTTTTGTGGTAGGTACTGGTGATAGAACAGAAGAATGAGGATGGAACATGGCCAAGAGGTCCTTCAACTCCTAAGTAAGTTGTGAATTTAACTCATGTTATTCACTATAGCTTAACTATTTTCACATGTTATTTTGTTTTTTTTTAAAAACCCTGTTTTTAAAAGTGACATTTTATTTTGAAAACCAGCCTTCAGATGTTTTAGATGAAAATACACTGAAGAGTGTATTTGTTATAAGTGCTGGACACTGTAGAACATGACATCATAATGGTAAATTCCTGCATATAAGTTGCTTAATTGAGTTCATTTCAGCCAGTGGTACACATTATCCTGCTTAAAAATAGAAGAAAAAATCTGTGGTAGGAAACTGTAAAATCAGCTTGTTTCATTTAGATTTGTTTCAAAGCATAACATATGTCACATGGACACAGATACATGTATTTTATCAGTGCTTTTCCTATATGTAAATGTTTTTATGGATAGCTTGTACTTGTAGTTCCAGAGCACAGTATTTGCACATGGACTGCAACTTAAGTAATGTTTATGTTACCAGCATGTTGCTTTTGTTCTTTGTTGGACTGCCATCAATTAGCAGAGTACAATGTTCTTCCTGCTGCCATTGTCAACAGCACCTTGATAGTGACAAGTGACTAGAAAGACTTGGGTGTGGTTTTTCTCATTTAGACAGATAAGGGTTTTTTTTAATATTTTTTCCAAAAATCTAAATCATGTTCTGCTGGTTCTGAAGAACAGTTTGAACTAGTTACTAGTAAACTAACACGATCTCAGCCTTACATATAGTTGACTGTGGGTTTTTTTTCCTTTGTTGGCTGGTTCTTGAGCATATCTTTCATTAGAAGTTCTTTTAAGTTCCTTTTATTTCTTTTGATAATCTACATTCATGTATTTGAGATTCACTATTGTTTTAAAACATTTTTATAGTTTCATTTGAAGGTCAGAGATTCTTTATTGTTTTATCTCAAGCACTTTTATTAGGAGCACTAGCTTCTATTAAGTTGCTTAATGAAGTCTGAGTTCAATTTAAGCTTAGTACAAATGGTATAATCTTGCTTAGCAAGATGTTGTGACACAGTGAATTGAGATTGTAGAGCGGCAGAAAGGAATAGATGCAAAACTTAAAGTTTAATCTCTGACCTCAAAAAACATCTAGTAGAAATGTAAATTATGAGTGAAATTTCAGATGTAGGTTTTCAAGGTTAAAAGAATTTAGATAATTGGATGTCACAGATTTAGTAAGAAGATATTCTTTCTTGGTGATGGTAGCTGCTTTTTTTCTGCAAAACTTCCATTCTACTTTATGGAATGCATTCAGGACCAGTATGTATATTAAAGAGTATCTCCTGGAAAATGTTTGATTTGGGGACAGGTAAAATGGTAATTGAGGATACTGCTGTATGCGGATGCTATAAGTAAGCCAGTAAATGAGGATGCTATAAGTAAGCCAGTAAATGAGGGTGAATAGTTTTACTGTGAAGCTGGGGTATGTATTTGAGGTTTGGCAGCTATCAGAAAGATTGCTTGAAATTTGGTGTTCAAATGCATTGTAATAGTGGAAGGTTTGCAAAATTTAGTGGATTCAAATAGAAACTCTCAACAAGCAGTAATGGAGACAGGTTTTTACATCTGTTTAAAAGTTTATGAAAAATGTAATAAATGTTTAAAGGGGTAGAAATATTAATCAGCTACTTTGGAGTCTTCTGTGTGAAATGCATTAGTATTATTAGCTTGTTATCACAAAGACTACCATCCTGTCACTGGTCACACACTTTTCTCAGTGGTTCCTTCTGAGACTACTTCTTTGTGCTTGTTTTAGAAGAGTACAAACTGTAAAGATAAAATCTGAGGCCAGGGAATAAAATACCATATTTAGAAAGGTCAAAATACAGAATATTGGGAGGTATAAAAGATTTATAACACATGAAAAGGGCAGGATCATTTCAGAACATCAGCTAAGACTTTTACAGGATCATGGAATAGTTGATGTTGGAAGGCATCTCTGGAGATTGTCTGATCCAACCCACCTGCTCAAAAACCAGTCACGTAGAGCAGGTTGCTTGGGACTGTATGCAGTCCAGTTTTGTGCATCTCCAAAGACGGAGGCTCCACAGGCTCCCTGGAAAACCTGTTCTACTGTTTGACAGCCCTCACTATAAAACGGAAATTCTTACATTTAAGTAAGACTTGCTTGTGCTTCAGTTTGTGCCCATTGCCTCTTCTCCATCTTCTTCATTCCCTCCCATTGGGTATTTCTACACATTGATAAAAGATTGCTCTGGAGCCTTTTCTCCAGTCTGAGTTGTCCCGGCTCTTTCAGCCACTCCATGTAGGTGAGATGCTGTTGTAATCCCCAGTGTTCTTGGTCATTAATAAAGATGTTATAGAGTATCAGACCTAATATTGATCCTTGGAGTATACCACAAGTCGCTGACCTCCAACTGGACTTGGTGACACCCATCAAAATCATCTGGGCCCAAGTATACAGTTGGTTTTGAACCCATTTCACTGTACACATGCGTAACTCATGCTTCATCTGCTTGGTTGTGGGGATGTTACAGGCGACAGTGTCAAAATGCTTACCAAAGTTGAGATAACATCCATTGCACCCTCATAATCTGACAAGCTAGTAATCTCATCATAAAAGGCTATCAGGCTGGTTTAGCAGTAATTCCATTTCATAAATCCATGCTCAAAAGTCCTTGTCACCTTCTTGTCCTTCATATTGCCTAGAAGTGGTTTCCAGGATTAGTTGCTCTGTCACCTTGTGGGAACTAACTTCTAGTTCTCCAGATCTTCTTTCTTGTTCTCTTGAAGGTATGAGTGCTGTCTGCTCTTTTCAGTCTTAAGGAATATACTCCAATAGCCAGGACCTTTCAAAAAAAAAAAAAAAAAACAAAACAAAAAACCCAAACAAACAAAAACACACACACACACACAAAAAAAAAAAAAAAAAACCAAACCACCACACAAACCAAGAGTTACATCACAGAAAAAACAAAAAACTCCCTTAGCACTTGGTGCATCCCATCAGGCCCCATAGTCTTCTGTATCTCCAGTTTGTTTAGGTGCTCCCTAACCTGATTCACAATCTCAGTGGAGAACAATTTTGGTCCAAGTTTTGGTTTCAAGGGCATGGGATTTCTGAAAACTGGTCAATTGGTAAAGGCTGACACAAAGAAGGCATTGAGTACCTTAGCCTTTTCCATGCTCTTTGTCACCACAGACTTTGCCCCTTTAGCAATAGCCCATGTTTTCCCTTGTCTTCCTTTTGTTGTTCGTGTGCTTGTAGAAACTTTCTTGTTGCCTTTCACATCACTTACCAGACTTAACACCAGGTAGGCTTTGAATTTCCTTACCTCATCCCTGCATAACTGCACAGTATCTGTTTCTCCTGTCCTGGGTTATCAGCTTCTGGTTTCACTCAGACACTTTCCCTTCATGTCTGAGTTGGGTCAGGATCATTCATACATGCAGCCCTCCAGCTGACTTTGCTTGATTTTCTACTTGTCAGGATGGACTGTTATTGAACTTAGAGGAGATGGTCCCTGAATATCAACCAGCTGACTTGGGCCCCTCTTCTCTCCAGGGTTGTATCCCATGGGACTCTTCCAAGCAGATCCCTGAAAAGGCTAGTCTGCTCTCTGGAAGTCCAGGGCTGTGTTACTGCTTTCTGCCCTGCTTTCTCTCAGGATCCTGAGTTTCACCATCTTAACAGTCATTGCAGCCAAGGCCCCAACCTTCACATCCCTGGCTAGATCCCCCTTGTTTGTAAGTATAGGATCCAGCCAAGCAGCTCTTCTTGTTGGCTTCTCAGTCACTTGTGAAATGAAGCTGTCATCAATGCACTCCAGAACCTTCCTGGGTTGCTTGTTCCAGCTGGGAACAAGCATCATTATTAGGGCATCTGAATGTTAGCCATCTTCCAGTTGTCCAAAGAAGCTTTGTCTACTCTTATTTATTTATTTATTTAATCCAATCTACAGTATTCTACATTCTACAGTAGATTCACATGGATTATTGAAGGAAAAGAGTTGTTCTGGTTGCCATTGGTTTTGCTGATGTCTGTATTTATGTGTCTACTGTGGATCACTGTGGCACTTAAAGTATAGAACAGTTTAACCACAGGTTTAATGAAGTCAGTGTAGCAAAGTCAGTATCCAATGTGAGTCATAATATATTTTGGTGTAGGACTACAGTGAAGTGGGGTTTTAGCCTGGCTTTGACTGTTAACATACTGACTGACTGTTAACATACTGACTGACTGTTAACATACTGACTGACAACATACTGAACTATAATAACTAATTTTGTGGGGGTTATATTTTAGATCATGAAGTTACCTTTCAGAGTTACCTGTTACATAGTTTCTGATGTGCTTCAAGCTATGTTGGGAATTTGGTTTGCTCTTCTGCATTTGAGAAGCAAGGCCATTTACTGATTATTGGGGTTTTTATAACCAGAGTTTAAAACTGATTGTTTTTGTCAAGCAAGTAACTATATTCCATGGACATCTTTCTGGGGGATTTTAACACCATAGTAATATACAGACTGAAGTTTGTATACTACTAGAAGGGTATATATACTTTGTCTTAGAACCTTGCATGTAAAACATAATTGACTTTTTGTTGCACATTTCATGACTCATTTTTTCTTGGGATACTCCTTAGTAATGACTAATTTATGAGTAGATACTTGTCATTCTTTTTTTGTGCAGTTTTAAAGGTAGAACTGATGTATGGCAATATATTCAGCATTGCCGCTTACTGTCTTTTCAGGGTGTTTTATTATCTTTGGTTTGATCTTATGTCTTTTGTTTTAAATAATGGGGGGGATTTCTGCCGATACTGTTACAGTTTTCCCACAAGTATTGAAATGTATTAAAAACTGTAAGAGCTGTGCATGAATTCTGTTCTTCTCTGTGCACAGGATTTAGCAATGTAAGCAAACAGAAAGTTTGCACACCTCAGAGTAGTAGAAATCTTTTTTAGTCAACAGTTATACATGGAGTTTTAACTGTAATGCATTTCAGTTTCATTTAAATTGATATAAAAACTTCAAATTTATTTTGAAAAGTTCAATTTCAGTTGAAAATTACTCAGTTCTAATACCTTCTTTTGAAAATTACACGAATGTATAGAAATGTGCATAATTTAACTTCTGTGTTGAATTTAAGTAGGGTTAAACTGACTTAAATTTTATATATTTCTTGTGGACATAATCTGGGTATTTTACTTCTCTGAAGATCACAGCATCATAGAATTGTTGGAAAAAAAAAAATTCGGTTGGAAAAGACCTTTAGGATCATCAAGTCCAACCATTAACAGTGCCAAGTCCACCACTAAATCATGTCCCTACACACCTCGTCTACATGTCTTTTGAATACCACCAGGGATGGTGACTGCACCACTTCAGGGGCAACCTGTTCCAATGTTTAACAGCCCTTTTCATGTTCAACAAGAAGTTTTAGATTGACAAAAGAAATCTATAGGGAAGCTTTTTGAATGTTGGTCAGAATGCTTCAAAAATTAAATAATTTTCTTCACATGCATCTTTTCTTTTTGAAAAGGTTTTTTTAATAAAAACTTGAAAATAAATGTGAAATATACTTGGGAAAATTCCCTGTGTAAAAAGGTTTCTCTCCTTGCAGAGTTTAAGTCTTGAGGTGTGTAAAAAAAAAACCCCTAGTAATGCAGAACTTTTGTTTGTAATATTGCGATATGTATTTCAAAGCTTTCCTATGACAGGTGGAGCTTTCTGCAAACCAGTTGGAGTTGCATAGGGCACACAAAAACATGAAGATGCATAAATTCATTTGGGTATTCAGAGTTTTTTCCATGGCTGTCTGTAAGATTTGATCAGAAAAAGAAAAATATGCTGGAAGATAGTTGTATTTAATTGTTACATTCAGAGAATCTTAGTGATTAAAATTATCAGTATTCTTATTATCAGTATTCGTCTTAAATAATAGGGATGAGTGATAATGCTATTACTTTTGGAAAAAAAAGGTTTCTAAAGCTTATTTAGTATTGTGCATAATATCTTGGATTTTTTTAACAATATTAATAAGACTATTCTAATTAAGTGTTTTCATGCTGCTATTAAATTAACCCTGAAGTGTGTATCTTAACCTTTTTTATCTCATCTCAACATCCATATATGGCTACATGAAAAATTCATAAAATTTCCATGCTAGAAAATTTACATTCTAGATTTCAGATCATCATAATATCTGTAGTCATACTATAAACTGAAACCCATTTTACTAGCACAGTGTGATTTGGGGTTTTTTTGTTTGCTTTTTGGTTTTAATAGCTCTATTTCTTCAACATGATAGGAAAGTTTAAAGTACCATGAAACTTGACAAGTGTTAAAAGATGGATTCAGAGGGCTGCATGTCCTGGGTATTTTTAGAGCTTTGCTCCCTTTTTTCAGTTTTCCATGCTTGTTTATATACATTGTTCATTTGTAACTTTATTTCCTAGGTTTTAACATCTCTGCATTTTATCTAATTGATCATTTTTATATTTTTAAAGGTCCCCAGGTGCATCCAATTTTTCAACTTTACCAAAGATCTCTCCATCTCTATCAAATAATTATAACAACATGAACAACAGAAAGTAAGCGATACACCTTAAAACATTATTTAATTTAATCGCTCCAATGTGACATCAACAAATTTTGATTTTTTAGAACTTATATCTTAAGGATTATTCGTTTTGCAATATTTTGGTTGTGAATAGTTACTGGTCACTATTTCATAGTGTAAGTATTGTAAAGCATGATATTGGGAAAGTTAAGTATGTTGGTTAGTTAAGTATGCTTGGTAAGTCTTAGACCCCGGTAGAATAGACATTAAAAAGAATGTTGAGTATTATAAGAAAATACTTAGACTTCATTTAGAGTTTATCCTGCTAAAAATACATTGTTGGTACTATTATTACCCTGCCTGACTTTAGATACAAGAAAAAAAAGTATAAAATACTTGTATTTATGGTGGTCAGGTGTTCCCTTATTTATTGATGCTAAGGCATTGTAGCAGATATGTGATCTCACACATTGATTTGAGACTACTTCATCTGAATTGTTTTAGCTATAATGGCTGTCATAGTGATTATAACCATCAATTAATTATCAGCAACTTAACTTCTGTGTCTTAGCAGTAGATTTGAGAGAGATCAATCTGATAGGTGTGCTTGAATATTACAGTGAGTAGAGGCTTAATGAAAGAGGCTTCTCACTTTTAAGGGTTTTCTCCTTTATATTCCAAATCAGAAGTCTAAGAAAGACTGTGATAAAACTCTAAAAGAAGAGCTTTCATATTTCAGTTGCCATGTTTGTGTGTAATCTTTTTCTTGCTGTACAAAACTGTAAAAAAATTGGTGAATATAGAAAAACATGGAATTATTTCACTTTAGCAGATAATGGAGCATCTTTCAAATGCTTGAAACAAGAGAGCACTCATCTTTAATGCAAGCTGGGGGAAGTGGAAGAGGCTTATTCTTACAATTCATTCAAATTTAAAATGTTTTTCCAAACAGGCATTTTGTGATCAAACATAAAGATGTTAAATATTTAAAAGGTGACATAAATATTAAATATCTTATACAATATCTTCCAGTTAAATACTGCATTTATCAGAAGTGATTTTTCCTAAGGGGTGAAGTGTCACTTGTGCTTCTACCAATTGTGAGTAGCCCCAACTCTCACTGTTAAATGGTTGAAATCCATGTATTTAACTGCAGTCAATTGTATGCTGTGTGTGAATGTTTAGTAAATAAAATGTAGTGTATCTATGACTGTATGAAAAATTACTTGACCAGAACTGAGCCTCCAGCTGAGAACTAATCTCTCCTTCCCCCATTGCTTATGCAAAAGACAGTCATAACATCAAAACGGGAGCTTAACAATAACTTCTTGCTAGGCAGCCGCCATTTTAAATCAAGCCAGCAAGGCTTTCTTCATTTTTATTTTTCTTTTTTTTTTTAATGTTAGCTTCTCCCTAGTGATGATGTAGTTATTTTTAGGATGCATTTATGAAACCTGTTGCCAGCTCTTGCAGCTTTTAAAGATAGTTTCTTCACTTGCTTTAGCTGATTTTATTTCTTGGTTTATATTGGAGCCAAACTGAAAGCTTTTAGAACTTGAGGTAAAACTCTGGGATTATTTTTTATCTGTTTGTTTGTTTTAATTTGAGGATTTTCAACAGAAATAAGTGTTCAAAATGAAGTGATATAAAACTCAGATTTTTATAAGGATTTGCTCCTTTGAAATGCCTTAACTATAACTTAAACATTTGTAATTCCGATGGTAGGTACATGTTCTTTATAGTCTTATGAAATAACAACCCTTTTTCTCCTGTAACTCAGAACACTACATATCTGGAAGTTATGTAAGGCAGATATTCAGTGCAGAAGTGTATGATTTTCCTTGTAATGCAATAATCCAATTGTGATGAGTTTAAATATTTTATGAAGAACAGATTTATAATTCACTACAATATATAATACAGGATAATCTTTAGCAGCACTTCTGTCAGAATACATTTCAGGATGAACTAATTCAGTGATAGAGAAGTCATATCCATTAATACACAGTATACTTTAAATTTTGTGCTATAGCATTAAGAATTTCTGGCTTGACAGGGTAAGTGGAAGGATATATCTCTGTATTTAATTGTATATCATTCTGGGTTAAGAGGTTATCTTCTTTTCATTACTTTCCCGATTAACTACTTAATGTTAGTTTTGCCTGGAATTTATATTCATGTTTCTGCCTTACTTTCTCCTACATTGCACATTACCTTTAGTACACTAGCAGAATTAGGCATCTGTGTCTTTCCAGGATCCATTGACACCTCCATATGCACATGAGACACTGTAACTCTAAAAGAAATCCCAACATTTGTTTTTAAGATAATTTTAGCTGACAAAGCTGATTTGCAAGGCAGAAAAAGCAAACAACAGGTTGTGTGTAGCAGTAGTCATAAATGCTGTCTGTTGCAAGCCTGGTTTTCCAATTATAGCTTGGCTATAGAGTACAAATTATGTTACAAATCTTAAAAGTATATGGCACTTGTGTGGCACGTATGTAATACCTGTCTAATCCAGGAAGTGTTCTGAGTAATCATAAGCCTTAAATTGGTAAATATTTAATTGTGTCTTGTGGTAGTCATATGTTAGATTAATAGAAATAGCTTGTGTGCATTTTGTCAGGTCTAAAGCCTTCATTTCTGTAAATGTGCATCTGCATTTGATGGAATGGAGGGTTCTAAATAATTGATTATTGATGTTCTTTTGCCTTTACAGGTGATCTTGTTGAAAGAATAACATAGGAGGACTAGGATAATATGTGTTAGTGGATTCAGAAGAGCAGGGAGAGAACGCATCATTTAGGTCTTACTGGAATTTCTGTTTATTGCTGTTACAAAGCAGTACATTTCATATGACATATATTTTGCAATTTATGTGGGATGGGGACTAAAGCAGTTGAACAGGGGTTTTGCTTGGGGAAGTGAGAAGTTGTTTTGGTTTTCTTATCTGTAACCATTGTTTCAGGCTTCTAAAATGACTTGCTTCATCATTTAGTAGTGTCAGCTTGTCAGAAGACAGCCAACAGCTTTGTTCATATGCTTGGTATATCTATTTCAATATAGTTATTTCAAGAAGTCTAAATGTTAGTTACATCACCCGTAGAAACGGTTTCTCCTTGTTGCACCTGACATGTAGGCAAATACTACGAGGAAGGTGATTTTTAACTTTACCTAAATAGATTGTTATCTTTTGCTCTCCAGTCAATCATGAACAAGAACAAAAACATTCGTCTTTGTAGCATGACAGGGGCCTCTCCTGCTGCTTCAGGCTCTCTAAAATTCTTGAAACCCAATTATGGGCTTGTTAAAGTGACTGCTCATAAAAACACATTGGCAATGCATAAAAGTGGTTGAAATATTACGGAGCTCAGTAAGTGTTCCAAACTTTTAATTTTCTGGGCTCTTTGTTGCAACTCAAATTCCTCTTGAAGTTCTTGTTGTTGGTATATGGAACTCCACTGTCAAGTTGTGTCCTTTCTAAAGCTAGTCATGCCTTTCTAAACTTTCTGTTCCAAATTGACACTTCCCAGAACTCCAACTACACAGTAGGTGCTTTGAGCTCATCATCATCTGAAAGCTGCTCTGAGGTTGTACACTGCAAGGTACAGGCAGTACATATAAGTAATTTCAAATATGGCACATGCAACTTAAAATTTATAGAGTACAGATAAAAAAATGTCATTTGGATACCTGCCTTTACCATTTTCACTACTTCAGGAACTGTCTCTGTCTTGCTGCTTAAGGATCTGAGGATGGTTTCATTTTCTAAAGTCTTGCCTTAGCCTTTGAGCAGCAATTTCTTCTAGGAGCCATCAGTGCTTTCCTTCTGTTATTACCCTTACTTGACTGCCCCGTTATGATACTAACCTTCTGCTTTCTGTGCATTTTCCTTCATTATAGTCAGCTTACCAACAGTTTTGCAGGAAAAGCAGATGGAGGTTGAGGACACACTATTGCAAGATACATAGTAGCCACTGTATTTTGCTGGACAGGTTTAGATAAAATATCACAAAACCCTGAAAAAAAAAAAAATAAAAATGAATAGACCTGACTCATGGGATGAGTGTGGTAACCATATCCTTTAAACCTCTCAAGTATATTTCTGTGGACCAGTACAGAAGATGAAAGATCTGAGATGGCTTTCCCTTTTGAGAAGTGAACTGATAGTTCGTCCCTTAGAGCAAACCAACACTGAGGAACTATCTGCATTACAATTATCTTGAATGAAATTATCATTATGTTACTCAGCTGATTTGGGGAAATCTTTCATATTAATGCACTACAGCCAAAAGACACCAATTGCATTTCCTAGTTTTCTAGTGTCCTTCCTAAGGTGGCAGTTTGTGGTAGGGAAAGCTGCAGAGAAGGAATAAGAGGGGCAGTGAAAATTCCCAGGAAAATTACATTCAATTTGTTTATTACCCCACGTGTCCTAAATTTCTCTTCTGTTAACCATGTGAAAAGTATAATCTTTGAGTCGAGTGAGGAATGGAGTAGGAAACAAGCAGGCCTGAAAGTAGCAGCTTACTGTGTACCCTGTCATTGTGCATTTCTATTGCTGTTGTGCACTGTTGAGCTGCACTGGGGGCAGGGGGGTGTCAGTCAGACTGTAGAGGTTGCATTAGTACCAGTGGCAAACCTGTGCTTTTTCTTTCTGGGGGAACTAAGGGAAAAGTTGACCACAGAAGCAAGCTTGAGGGGTATGTGAATCCTGGAGCTGAAAAAGTATCTTGTATAAACTAGGGTGAAGAGTTTAAGTTAGTGTTAAGGTGAACAGGCAAAACTAACTTTACAGGGCTATTTCATGGCAAGTGACCAGGAAACACAATGCCAGTCAGCTAGTTTAGGGGCAATGCAGAGAGCAGAGAAAATGCATGTGTATGAAAAAGGGAAGGGCTGTTAGGAAATTCAACTTTTAAAAATAAGTGATCATGTGTAAAACTTTGAGAACAGCAGCTTTATGAACAGTGGAGTTATAAACTACACAGATTTCTGAAGACATTGAGAGAGGAGACATTTTCTTCCCCTTATGTTTGAAATTGTCGGTAACTCTTGTGATTGAAAATAAATGTTATTCATGAAAAGTGAGTAATTGTACCCTGAGGGAACAGTTGGAATTCAGTTGGATATAAAAAATGTGATACTGTTCAGGAGCAATGACTGGAGTGTATCATTAGGCACTTGCATCCTTAGACTTTTACAATTATAAATCTCTATTATTTATCAGGATTGATTCTTTGCAGTGCATATTTTTCCTTGTCATTCTTAGCAATCGATGTTCAAATTTTTGTTCAAGTTGCTTCTAATGTGCATAATCTTTAGGGACTGTGGAAATACTCTTGAACTTTAGCCAGATTTCATGCAGATTTCTCTATGATTAGTGCCTGACATAGGATAAGAAAGTGTTTAACCTTCCTGGTTGGTTGGGGTTTTTTTTCTGGCATCGGTAATGTTACAGAGCATCCTCTTACAAGATTCTTTTGTATTTCTGGTGTTCTCAGATATGCTTGCTTTACTCTGTAGAAGGTTGTTCTATGTTTAGTGTTTGATCTCATCTAGAAGCAAATTGCTCTAAATCTTACTGTTTTACCTATTTCAGTCGTCTTCAGTTTCTCCAAACAGATGCATCATAGACGTTTATAATGAAGTTGTTACAAGGCATTTTGCGCATTTTACCTCTCAAGGCTTTCCTGCATTTGCATGCTGGATTGCGCTGTCCTAGCAGGGAAGCTATAAATAGATTCTCTGATGCAGTGAGGCAGCTATTCCACAGTGGCCTTGGAAATCTCAGCTTTCACCTGTAACTCTGCATTCCCATTCCCACCAATCTCACTCTTGCAGTAGCGGGATGCAAAAGGGACGTAAATGATTGATTGCTGCTGGTGGTGTCTAAAGTCTGAGTGTATTAAACTTGATGGAGCAATGACAAATGGAATAAGCTGTGAAGCTGCTCCTATGAAAAAGGGGTAGGGATATAACAATTGCAGTTAATGCAGTGAATTAGATTTTAGTTGTTTGCACAGGTAACTTAACAGGTAACTTAAACTGAAAGTAATGTTATTAACAAGTATTTCTTTAAAATCCTTATTCATGAAAGTTACTTTATTTTTAATCTTTTATGTTTGCAAAGTATGTATATGTATCAAAGTACTATAGTATACATGTTTACATTGTGACATATAAATGTTTTGGTTTATTTACAGTGTGAAAAATTCAAACTACTGTCTCCCATCATATACTGCTTATAAGAATTATGATTATTCAGAGCCAGGAAGACACAATGAGCAGCCAGGCCTGTGTGGCCTGAGTAACTTGGGGAATACGTGTTTCATGAATTCAGCAATTCAGGTATGTACTTTAGAATAAAATGAGCTTGTCTTATTACTTGGAAACTAATATCTTGTTATATTTTGTCATGTTTGGGAATATTCGGAGACTCCATTGTGTAGCAGGATAGGTTTAAAACTAAGGAGCTAATACTTCTATATTGGTATACTGCGAAAGTTGACTTGCATTCATTATTTCCCTTGGTTTTATACAGCCATCAATGTCAGAAACAGATCTGACCAGCATTCTACATGAGTGAACCCTTAAATGGGATGATGCATGTGTCATGAAAATTACTTGTTCATTCTGAGATGTGCTTAAGTATACTTTATAATGTACTTATATGTATCAAAGTACTATAGTGTACATGTTTACATTTACATGTACACTACATTTGTGAAATGTAAATGTTTTGGTTATTTCAGTGTGAAAAAATCAAGGTATGCTACTATACCTAGTACTACTCTTTCCAAGACAAAAAAACCTCAGTCTTTCTAAGCAGATGCTGCTGTGGTAGGTTAATTAATGATCAGAAAGAACTAGTAGTTTTATTTGGTTTTGTTTAGTTCTGGAACTAGTGTTTTGTCATCAAAGCAGGCTTATGTCAGAACACTGTAAAATGTCCTCATTCAAACTTGATGAGTATAAAGATATTCAATCTTAACCAAGCAGAGTTAATCACAAAGTTAATCTTAACCATTCAGGGTTAATATCCTCCTTTGTCATCACAAGGGTTCCCAGCTTATGTTTGTGATTTTTTTGGGGAGGTGAAATAAAAAAATAATAATGTTGAATTTGTCCTTTAGACTATTCAGGAAAAAAAAAAGTCATTTCATATATATTTGTAAGCTAAGCTGATGAAGCTGTTGAAATTTGTTCAAATGAAGAAGTATTCCAGAGTTTCATAGACTGTAGATTTTTCTATTCCTTCTTTGTATATAGAATCAGAGAATAATTTGAGGTAGAAAGGCCCCCAAAATGATTATGGGTCCCACCTTGGGTTTCTGTCCGTTACATTAGTCCTGTCACTGTGCACTTCTGAGAAGAGTCTGGCTCCATTTCTCTGTAGCCTCTCATTAAGGTAACTGCAGACAGCCATGAGTTCTCCCCTTGGTCTTGCCTTCTTTTGTCTGAACAAATGCATACAGCTCTCAGCGTTTCTTTTTCTGGTGTTCTCCAGCCCTAAGACCATGTTGGTCGTCCTCCTCCGCTCTTTCTTACTCTGGGGAATCCTAAACAGCACAGTGTTCCAGCAGCAGTCTCAAGTGCCAAATAGAGGGGAAGACTTGCTTTCCTTTGCTTCTGGCTGCTATTGCTAATGTAGCCTGCCTTGCAATTGGTCTCCCCTTCCACGGGGATATACTGCTGGCTCTTCCATATTTCCACAGAAAAGGACCACAGGTTCTATTATGCAAACCTGCTTTCTAGACAGTCAGCTTGTACTGGTATATGGGGCTGTTCCATGCTTATTCCGTATTTTGTCTTGTTTCTAAGAATGTTTTCATAAGGATACTTTAAGTTGAACAGTGGAGGAAGTAATTCAAATAATGGTTTTTAGCATGCTGCACAAAAGATGGCTAAACTGAAAGGGGGAGAGACACATTTGGCAGTGTCTGTTCTAAATAAAAATGATCTAGCTAACCTCTCTTGATTACTGAATTGCATCATTATGCTATTGTAAAGAATTTATTTTTTCTGTGTGTGTCTGATGGGTGAACCAGAATTGTCTTCTTAAAGTTGAATTAAGAGAATATTCTTAGTGAAATAATTTTTTATGTTGCTACACTGTTCATCAGGCTAGACTGGTTAAAAACAAGGATAATTTTCATTACATGTTCAAACCTTTGTTAAATTGGTATACATGAATTTGCATATATGTAGATTTTAAAGTAACTTTATAGGTGAGAATTAGAAGCACAGGTTATTGCCTTTTGGGATCTTATATAGCATAACAAATTTATGACAGTTGACGTCAGTACTCTATTGTGTTAACCAGGGACTGTGTTCTAAATCATGTCAGCTTGGACTTCACTGCTTTTCAGTTATATCTAGGGATCAAGTGTGCAAATTAGTTCTGAGAAACTGTAGTGTAAATTAAGAAATACAGTTTTGCTGATTCACAAGACAGTGATACGGGAAAAAAGTGAGGTGTTTATTGAGCAGTGCAGCCTTTATTTGGCATGGTACCTTTAGGATGTCCTTGATAATGTGTGTTTTTCAAATGCATTTGGCAGCTTTCTTAGCAAGGAAGTGTAAAGTATCTTTCTGTTCCACCTACTAAATCTCTCAATTTGGAGACATTTGTTTGGAGTTTAATGTTATCCAAGAAATTCATGAAGGTGCTTTTAGTGAAAGTATGACGTGTTCTTAACACATTAATGTCTCGCAGGATCTAAGTTCTACTGACTTCTTCCTCTTGCCACCACTGAAGGTTTACCTTCTGTCCAATGACAACGAAAACATACATTTCACTGCACTTAAGTTACCTTTAATTTTCTCTTGTTATCAGAACACCATTGAATTATTCTGGCTAAAGGTGTAGTGCCTATGGCCAAAGCATTCTGAACACATTTGATCTTGTCTAATCCTGGAAGCAATGAAGGGATGAGCCCAGATAGGACAGTATGTGGATGGCAGACTAGGGAATTCTGCTTGGGACTATTTTGGCTTTGACCTGGTTGATGGAGCAGAGTGCACCCTCAGCAAGAATAGAGGTGACAGTGAATCTTGAAGGAAAGATTGATAACACCAGATGGTTGTGTTGCCATTCAGAGGGACCTCAGAAACCTGGAGAAATGGGCAGACAAGAACCTCACGAAGTTCAGTCAGAGGATCCTGGAGAAGAATAACCCCAGGCACCAGTGCACACTAGGGTAGCAGGCAGGTGACTGGAAGGAAAGCAGCTCGGCAGAGAAGTACTTGAGGTGCTGCTGGACAAAATGCTGAACATGAGCCAGCAGTGTGTCCTTGTGGCCAAGGCAGCCAACAGGCTCCTGGCCTTATCAGTGTGTAGGAATACCCAGTGAAAGGGAATAGATGGAGCAACACTCTTCCCAGTGGTGCCCACTGAAAGGAGAAGAGGCAATGGGCACAAACTGAAGCACAAACAAGTCTTATTTAAATGTAAAAAATTCTGGTTTATAGTGAGGGTTATCAAACAGTGGAATAGGTTTTCCAGGGAGCCTGTGGGGCGTCCATCTTTAGAGATGCACAAAACCGGACTGGACACAGTCCCAAGCAACCTGCTCTAGGTCACCCTTCTTTGAGCAGGGAATTGGACTAGACAATTTCCAGAGGTGCCTTCTAACATCAGCAATTCTGTGATCTGCTTGGTTACCTACTTTAGCTTATTTACCTTTTTTAAGTGTCTTCCTTCACAATTATGTCAACACAGGGTTGTTTATGAGGATACATTTGTTTTTTTTAAAATATTTTGTTGTAGAGATTAAGACTGAAGCAGTCTCCAATTCCCTTCATTTTCTATTCCAAAAGCTCTACTTTGATCCATTCCATTTAGTCCATGTTGAGTGTAATCAATGTAGCTTCCTTTAATGGAAACAGAGTTTAGTTCACACACAGTTGTGCTGATTACCACTTCTCTCAGATCTTCATCCTCACCAGACACCATTGAGGCCCCTTAGTGTTCACATAAGAGCTTCAGAAACGACTTCATTTGCTTTTGTCTCATGTACAGAGATGTTTTGCATCAGAACCATTATCAGTATTCCTTAAAGAAGAGGACCAGTTCCTTGCACATTTTGTTCTCTCCAGAGTCTGACAAACTGGTCTGAAGGCTTTTTCCCTGTAACCACACTGGCTAGAAATGTAACAATCCTGGCAGTTACTTAACTGTCAGAAGTTCATTAATAACTCTTCAGTCTGTAGATAGGGTTAGACTTGCCGCTTCATCCTTTTAAGTGAATACTGTAAACAGAGACCTTTGCTTTTCCAAGTAGGGCCTTTCAGTGTTACAAAGCTCAAAACAACTAGAGAAGAGATGGTGAAGAGATGGGCAAGATCCTCTGTGGTACTACAAACAGCTGCAAGCTGTGTACAAGTAAGGCCAAGGCTGAGTTACCATCATATTTCTCACAAGTGCTTTTGTCTTACCACTCTTTCTTATTAAAATTTAAAA
>JANHFX010009995.1:0-21195 GCA_027560015.1 Chloroceryle amazona | reverse complement strand
CTCGTCATCCCACTGGACCGGCTGTGGAGCATCGCTTGAGCATCACCCCAGCATCCTCCTGGCCCTGCGGTGAGGCTGCCCCACCTCGCCGTGGGGTCGGGCAGGGGACGGTGCTGCACGGAGAATGTTCGTTAATATTGAATTATCTTCAGTGTTTGGAAAGATGAATTGTTCACCTAGCAGAACAGGCTTCAGAAAGGCACTCGTGTCCGTCTGGGTGCACAGCACCGGGAGAGCCTGTGTGCCTACAAGTGACAGTAGTAAGCGTGTTGTACAGCTCTAGCAGCTCCTGCGCAGAGGGCTCGCAGCGCTACTCCTGGTGCAGCTCTGCACCGGGCAGCGTGGTAACTTGGGAGCAGTGCCTGAGGTTGGTTGTCTCAGCAGACTCAGTTTCCCTACAAGGCTCCTCTGCTCTCAGCAGTGTGTAGGAAGGTGGCTGATATTAGCGTGGATCTGCAGGACAGGGACTGCTCAGCAGCCCTTGGATAAATATCAGAGCGTGGAGTATGACGGAGAGGAGTTTTTTGTTCCTGTTGTTCTTCATTGATGTACAAACTATGAAATCAGTGGTTTCTTATCTGGAGCTGTCCCAGGCTTCAGTATTCAAACCCTGGCAAACACTAATCGCCTTATTTCCCCTCCTTCAGGGAAATTTTAACTCCTGTCCTCTGCTACTGAGTAGATCCTTAAGCTGCTAATAACATGAAACAGAGGGAAACAATCTCATCCTGCCCCTTCCCAGTCTGAAAACTGCTAAAGAATTAAAAAGAGATAAATTTGCATTCAAATTATTTTCCTGCTGATGAGGGGTTCGGTTTAACAGGGTGTGAGGGGAGGTGTAGACACCTTGTGCCCTCATCCTTCCCTTTCCCTCCTCTCCAAGCTGCCAGCAGCTCCCATGCTCGTGGGGCTGGGGACCCCGTGGTGCTGGGCTTCCTTCACCTGCCCATGTCCCCAGGATCGTCCGGGACAGGATCTCAGTGGCCAACAGCCTCTCCAGCAGCTCGGTCCCCCTTGAATGTCCTGATCCTCATCGGTGACACCTGCAGAGGGGATGAGGAGGGTGGGTGGCCTTCCTCTGCTGGCCCGGGGTGCTGCTGCAGCACCGTGTGGGTGCTTTGCTGGGGTGTAAGTCCAGGGGGGCCGTGGGGGGCCGTGGCCACGGTGGCCTTTGTCTGCCTGTGCCAAACAGATGTGAACAAACCCGAGTTCGATTTCCAAGACCGCCTGGGGAATATTGCTAACTAATTATAGAAAACAGAGGATGCGCTCCCCTCCTCTTGCATTTTTTGATAAACATTGTCTCCTCTCAACAGCTGAGTATTTAATTAGTGTTGATTGTTGTTCGCGTGTTCAATAACCACTCATCAGGAGGGGGGTGTCCGCTGGGGCAGCGTGGCCTGGAGCACCGAGGAGCGGAGGGTGTTCATAATTAAGGATGCAATTTATTTGAGTAAGTCATGTGCGCAGTGCTCTCTGTTTTAGGTTAATTTTCAAGGTTAAAGGGTAAAAGAAAAAAATAAAAAAGCTCATAACTTTGGAGGATGAGGAGTGAGGGTTGGCAACTCGACATTGAAAGCTGTGCAGGGGGTGTGTGTATAGCTATATATGTGTGCTCACACGTGCACGTGTATAGATACGCACCCAAACCTCTCCGTCTGCCTGTGTCGGTGGCCCCATGTGTGCTCCCCCAAGAGACCCTTGAGTGGTTCCCCTCCTCTTTCCCTCCACACTTCACCTTCCAGCTTTTTCCCAGGTTTGGGCTGAAAAATGCTGCTGTGTGGAGTCGGACTCTCCAGCTGTGGAAAGCTTCTTTCAGAAGCAAGTTCAATCCAAAAGACAAAGCAGCTTTTCCTTGGTGCTGCTGGGTGTGGGAAGGGAGGAGGTTCCCCAGCAGTTTGGGTTTATCACGACATGCCGGGGTGTGTGGGAGGCACATTTTTCAGCCTCGTGTTTGCCGAAGGAATGTTTACCACATTCACCTCATGTTTACCTCATGTTTACCATATTTACTGAAGGAATAGCAACGTGTGCTGGCCTCCCCTCTGCAGTCCATGCCACAGCGGGCAGGGGTTCAGCTTCACTTCCCAACCACCGCAGGGATCACTCCTGTTTGAGGAGAAAAACTGAAACCTCAGACAGAAAGGACTGTGATTTTAAAGGTACGTTTCGGTGTTGTCTGGAGGCACGCGATGAGTTGACACGAGTGGTCTCTTCTCCCTTTTCCCGGTGACCGTGCACTCGTGTCGGGATTGCACCCATGCCTGGAGCAGGATAATGAAGTTTTGAGGGCGTGTAGGAGCATCCCTCGCAGGAGGAACATGAGAGTCCCTCCACGTAGTTTTGGGGACACTGCTGCTGTTGTGTTTGTCTCTCTGCACCAGGCAGACTCATCTGGGTCTCCCAGAGCGCCGGGAGGGCTTTAGCCGGGGGGGGTCCAAGCTGGACCGGGGCAGGCATTGGGCACAGCCTCGTTCTCTCATGGCCCTTTTCCTGCTCGGGTAGGGGGAGCAGCAGCTAATATAGTAAATAAGCAAATGCCCCTTTCCTCCCTGCATGGTTTCCCCTTTATTTATTTATATTTTTATTTTGCCGTGCCTCCTGACAGCAGTGATGGAGCTGTCATGCTTTGGTGGCCACCGGCTCGTGATCCGGCACCTGTTCTCCGCGCTTTAATCTCTCCTCTCATAGACAGAGTCTATACATAACCCCCAGCCAAACAAAACGTGAAGAAAAATCAAATCTAATTACATGCCATTGATTTCTTTCCAAATTTGCTTCTAATACACTTTTTGACTACTCCTTGATTTTTTTTTTTTTTAATTTTTTTTTTTCTCCCACTTTTCCTTTCTCTTCTCCTTCCCCCATCCACTCAGGCAGCAGCAGCCTCCTCCCGGGGAAGCGAGCGGCTGCAGTCCCGGCACTGGATGCGCCGAGCCCCGGAGCAGTTAGGAAAGGCATAGCCCAGTGTGGTTTTTTTGCTCTTAATAAGCAGTAGGAATGATCCGTGTGCTGAGCCTCTTCCTAAGGGACAGGTAGGACCATGAAGCTTCCTTCATTGCTTTTCCCATTCCCCTCCTCTTTTTTTTTCTACACCTGACCTCTATTTCAGTGCCAGCATCACTGTGGCAAGGGCTGTGGGCAGAGCCACTGGCCACCAGCATTGCCAGGTGCTCGAGAGGTGGCAGTGGGACCAAATCCAGCTGCCCTGGCAGGGATGGGGGGTCTGGGCTGGGTGGTGGGGGGGGTTGTGCTGCTCTCAGCCACTGCCACCAATGGGTGTGAGCAGAGGCTGTGGAGAGATGGCTGTGGAGCAGCTCCCGTGTGCCTGTGGATGGCTGTGTCCCAGCACCCAGCAAGGGTGAGACCCCACAGGACACGGGGGGTGGCTCGGTGACAGCGTGGGGCAGACCCTGGTCCTGGCTTGTCCCATTGCACCCTCACCCCAACAGTCCGTGGGCGCACTGGGCCATCGCTTTGGTGTCGCTCTCTTGCAGGGCGGCTTGGCCATTCTTGGGGCTTGGTTTGGGGACACAGCAGAGCCCGCTGGGGCTGGGGAATGTTGGCTATGGCAGGAGAGAGGCTCCACATTCACACGAGGCTTTGAATTCTGTGGTGGTGGAGGGACTGGCTCACGATCAGCTGCTCCCCAGGTCTCGCTCCCTCTGAGCTGGAGAGGCGCTCGGGGAGCCTGGGCTGATCTGCCGAGTCAGCAAATAGCCCTGCAGCCAGATGCAGGGCACAGGTGGGCAGTGTGGCTGGATGTCCCCAGCCCCGGTGACAACTTGGCTGGGTGGCAGGGGAGGCTGGAGGTACAGAGTCCTGCCAGTGAGCTCTGAGCAGTGGCTGAAGGGTTAAAGGCAGCGGGATGCTGAGCGCGGGTCGGAGCTGTCTCTTGTGTGTCGATGTATTGAATATTCTCCGATCTGGATCCGCGGGAACGGGCTGCGACCCTTGTAAAGCAGCAGCTGTGCCTTGTCCTAAAGGTGACATGGGACAGGAGGGCTGAGCGAGGCTCTGCCCATCCCTCGCTACCTGGGGCAGGTTGGGCAGTGGGATGGAAGGAGGTGAAACTGTCCCCTCACCATCACCTTTTCTCCAGGTAGAATCTGACCCACCGTTTGCAAATGAGACTCCTAAAAATGTTATCAGCTATGAAAACTGAGAAAAAATAAATCTGAGAGAGAAAAGAAACGAGGGTTGCCCCATCCCTTTCTGCTGTGGGGGACCTCAAGGCCATGTCCTGACCACAGCCACCAGTGCCACCTCTGCATGGCCCCAGCGTAACCAGCGCCAGGGGGATGCAAACCCACATCCACAGCACCCCTGGAAACACCCGTTTCCAAGTCCAAGAGAGCGGCCAGATTTATAGCCTAAGGAGATGTATTTGGGCTGAAGACAGTTCAGTTGTGTTAATTATGAAAATCTAAAGATAATCTATATTTAATGTCAATTTTTTCTCAAATTTACTAAAGAATGAGGAGAATATATGCACATGATGACATTTAAATGAAGAACAAGGTGCAATTAAACTCCAAAACGTACAGTAGACTAATTGGGAGAGGATGACAAATATAGTTATCATCAGCAACTAATTAGGGGGCCTGCTTTAGCTTTTCCCTCTTGATTAATCTTGACTAGGTGTTAATAAGTTACACCAGCCCGGCCATAAGTTGTGAGCAGGCTGTTTGTTGCTCCGTCTGGCGTGGCAGGGAGGTGGTTTACTTTGCAACCTCGCGGGAGGACGCTTTGTGCTGAGGAAGGATGTTCTCCCGTGATAAGGGGGTTTGTTTTATCAGAGGGAGGCTGGAGAGCCTGCCCATCGCACTGCTGGGTGCGGGGTGAGGCCACATATCCCCAGTGGCAATGTCCCCACCGCGGTCACCGGGCTGGGCACTGGTCCCCTGTGAGCTGAGGCTCGGTGTGCCGAGGGAGGAGGACGAGCCTGGGAGCATTGGCTCGGCTCTGTTGACACATCCCTTGTCTCCCAGATTTACACTCTTATCTTTTTGCATTGAAAGGTAAGAATAATAGTAAAATGTTAATGCCGTACTCTACATATAGCAGTGTACATAAACGGATGACATGACATGGGAGACAGATAAATCACCGCCGCCTTCAGACAATAATCTGCGGAAGACAGAATAACACATGAGTTCTTT
This sequence comes from Chloroceryle amazona, assembly GCA_027560015.1. Classification (NCBI taxonomy): domain Eukaryota; kingdom Metazoa; phylum Chordata; class Aves; order Coraciiformes; family Cerylidae; genus Chloroceryle; species Chloroceryle amazona. The sequence goes on along the minus strand of JANHFX010009995.1, from coordinate 16,033 downwards.
GAGTGGAGGAATGTGCTTGGGAAAACGGGGCTTTACAGCCCAAACTCTCTCTGATTTTTACTGGCGCGTTTATTGGAGGTGGGTTTTATGAAATTAAGTACATTTTTTAAATGCTGTTCCCTGCTCGCGCTGGGCGCCGCGTGGAAATCTCGCAGGTAAACGACTCGCCACCACTTGGTGCCCGTTTGGGCACCGAACTGCACTAAAACAAGGAGGAAAGTGGTTTTCTGCCTGGAAAACATCTGGGGGCTCGTCCCTGGCACGGTTTCCTGCGTGGGTTTGCAGTTTGTCGCCGTTCCCCGGGGAAGCTGCAGCCCTGAGAAGCTCCAGCTCCCCTGCAGGAGCGTGAGGAGGGACAATTCCCATGGCTTGGGATGGACGTGGTCCTACAGCTGTCCGACAGCTGTCCTACAGCCGTCCTACAGCCGCCCCAGGCTGTAGCTGTGCTAGAAAATACAGAGAGCAGTCTCGTGTGCTGCTGCTGTTTGTTGAATGCCATTCCCACGTGGAGAACATTTGGTGGGTGCTGTGCGACGAGCCCCTGGGACCAAGCAGCTGGGCTGGTTGGTGCCGTCACCCTTTAAAGATGGCACTTCTGCAAAAGGAAAACCACCTGGAAAGGCCCGGGGGGGGGTTTCCCGTGGGGTGCCCGGTGGGGTGCGGCGAGGAGATGCCGCTGACAGATCGAAGGCTGTTTTTTCCCAAGAAACAATCCCGAGCGGTGGTGGGAGAGCAAAGCCATTACCGCGGAGGATGAACTTGGCTCAGTCGCCATGGAAACGCTGGCCGGGACCTGGCACCGCTCGCGTGTGCACGAGTCCCGTTGACCTCACTTAGAATTATTACCTTTAGCCAAATAAAATAATTTGTGTTAATAAAGAGACCATTTTCTCTCGGCTTCCAAGCGAGCCTTCCCCAGAAGGCAGAGTGACTCCTTAATTACACTTTTACTGCAAGGTGATTAATGTTCAATATGTGATACTCCGTTTAAATAAGTCGCTTATTAACACCTTTAATATGTTTTAGGGTTTTTTTTTTTTTTTCTTTCTTCCCTTTCCCCCCCTCCTTTCCCCACGCGCTGGTGGCGGGAGGGGCTGCGCAGCGCTAGGTGGAGCTCTGATATTAGGCAGGGGTATGCGTGGGCACCCACCCGGCACCCACGGGCGAGCCCCGGGGCCCTGCAATCTCCCCAAAGGACAAAAATGATTGAAAGTGGGTGGGGAGCCTCAAACGTCGAGGTCTGGAGGCCACGAAACTTAAGCGGAGAGCGCGCTGGGAAATCCGCTTTGCTTCTCCTGCTGCAAGAAGGTGGTGGGGAGATGTGTAATGAGCGTGTGAGGGCTCAGCGTGCCCTTGGCGAGGGGATGCGGCAGCCATGGGATGCTGGGAGAGCTGCTGGGGCTGGGCTGGTCATCCTGGGATGCAAGATGCAGCCATCTCAGGTCTGGAAATTGCCATCGTGGTCCAGCTCTGCTCCTCTCCTCTGTGGCCACCAGCAAGTCCCTTCCATGAGAGAGGCAGATGGAACAGGGCTGTCCTGAGAAACGTGCTGGGGCACAGCAGAGCGCTGAGCGACCAGGGGACACCCCAGCCCACCCCTTTTTGGTCATGCCCACCTTAGTTATGGAGGTTCTGCTTTGGGGATGGGAGGTGGATGCTGCTGCTGTGGTCCCTCCACCTGCCAGAGCAGTATTTTTGATAGAACATATTTGTTCCCAGCACTCACAACGTATCTCGCAGCCATCCCTGCTCTATATTAGTTTATTATCCCAGAGCTATTCGTTTATCAGTGGTTAAGGCTGGGAGCTGCTCCAGGGAGCCATGTGCCTGGTGGGGATACCCGTCGTGTCTGAGTGGGTGGTGTTTCTCCCATGCTGGGGGCCTGATCCAGCCCATAGTGGAGCTTTCCACAGAGCCTGCGGGAGACGGCGCCCGTTCTAGCAGCAAAGAGCTCATGCCAACCCTCCCTGTCGCTGTCACACACAGAATCACCAGGCTTCTTGCAAATGGCTCTGAAAACCCACAACAGGAAAAAAAGCCTGGTTGAATCCCTCCAAAAAGCAGCCACAGGCTGGTACCCGCGGCAGCCAGAGGATGCTGCTGTGCGCTGGGAACTGGAGACCAGTCTGGTTATTTGGGCAAACTGGTGCCTAATGGTACAAGAGCTCAAGGATGCTGGTCATGCTCTGCAGCTTCTCGAGGCTCTCGGGGTGGTTTCACCCCCCATATTCAGCTGATGGGTTCCCAGAGCTTTCTGCATCCCAGTGGGAGCAGGAGCAGGCCCCGTGATCTCTGGTGGCCGTCGGCACCGCAGCACCAGGAGCTCCCGTGCACCTTTTTACAGAACTCCATTTACTGCTACAATGAGCACAGGCTGCTCGGCGGGGGGGAATGGAGAAGAAGGGGAGCCTTTTTATTTATTCTTGATGGAGAAAAAGGACAAGCTCCCCAGAAATGGCATTGACCCAGCACACAGGAGCTGCCTTCCCAGGTTGGGTCCTTTCTGCTTTACATCGTTTATTTTGGATCTCCAGATTTGTGTTTGGCCCCCCAGTTCTGAGCTGGGGTGGGAAGGGATGCTCCTGGAAACAACTGTGCCAATTCTAGGCCAAACTGCCCCGAAGTGCAGCTCCACCTGGTGGGGTCTGGCTCTCTCTCAATGACCTTTTCCTTGTTTTCTGCTGGAAAGGGGGTGAATTATTCCTCTCATACAGAGGAATATTCAAGGGAACTTGTTAAAGAGCTGCCCTGGCTGCTGTTGTGGGGGTTTGTGCTGAGAAATAACTGCAGAGTTAAATAAAACAGCAAAGAAACCGAGGATTTCTAAATGAACTTGTGCCTTAATTGGTCAGCCAGAGATTATAAGTACCTGAAATGCAGCTGATCACCTGGGGGTCCTTTTGATTCCTACCCTCAGCTTGGAGCCTTCCCCAGGGTGGGTGGAGGTTTGTTGTTGTCTTTGCAGGGTAGAGTCTGGTCTCTCTGCTGCCCATTTTTGTTTTGCTGATTTCAGCTTTGCTTTTCCTGTTCTCCTCTGGCAAAGAGATGGTTTAGTGGGGATGTGAGGGGTACTCCTAAGACCCTTCTCTGTTGTTTGCCCTGAATTCCTTTAATTTGTTAAGAGGTGCTAAAAACTGGGAGGAAATAAGCTGAAAAAGAGGTAATGTTACTTCTTCAAATTAGCAGCAGCCCCCTTTGGTTAAAGCTGGGGGGACCCTGGGAATATTGGCTCCTTAAATGATGCCACCAATTCCATTAATAGAAAACACCCCGTCAGGAAGGTAAAGCTGCTGGTTTTCTCTTGCTCTGTGGTTTTTCTGGAGTGGGTTATGTTTGTTGGTTTGGGTTTTGGTTTCCTGTTCCCTTTAAGTAGTTTGGGAAAGGGAGGAACTTTCCTTAGGCTCTACCTGTGGAGCTACTCAAGCTCTGGGAGAGGAATGGCTGCTTAGCTGGTATAAATTCTGAGAGCTCCGTTAATTTCAGTGCTAAATTAGATGTGTTGCTAATTGTTTGTCCTGTTAGCCCCCTCTCTGGCAGGAAGGCATCAAACACCCCCCAGCCCCCTTCCCTCCGCTTCACCGCAACGTGTTTGGGAGCTCGTTGGTTCAGAGGGCTGAGCATCGTCCAGCATTTCTTAATAGGCATCTACTTCAGGACTAATTCCTACTGAAAATGAGCTTTTATAGCATTAAATAAAACTTCAGGTAATTCTGAGAATCCTACTTCTCTGATGTTCAAGACCCAGGGAAAGTCTCCAGCCAAGTCGACTCTGTTTAATCATCGTGAAACCAACGATAAGGCAGCAGTGGGGTGTGCAGCTTCCCCCCTTCCTTTTTTTATTTTGCAGCTTTGCACCTTTAGTATCATTTTTGCTTGCAGCTGGATATTCTGCTCTGTTTTTTTTTTTCCTGACTTAATGGCGCTTGCTTTTACTGAGTGTTTAAGCCAAGGGAGGTAAGCAGCAAACAAAGTGAGGTTGGTCTTCCCCACCTGATGACCATGAGATGGGCTGTAGCTCTGGCTACTGCCCCAGCCCTGGCCCTTGGGGGATGTTTCTCTCCGTGCCTGCTGTTGCTGGCCTCTGTCAGAGCTGTTCAGCATGGAGCAGGGGAAAGGAATGGAAACTCCCCAGCATTTGTGTTTTTATTACAGGATCCTCCTCTGTCAGCGGTGTTGGGGCATCCCCGGGCTGTTGGTGCTGGTTGCAAGCGGGAAGGGAAGGAAAGGGTTAACCACCCTTTCCAAAACTAGAGACCAAACTTCAGGGGGCTCAGCTGGGACGTGCAGGAAACTGAGCAAATGAAGCTCTGACAGGAGCCCCCATCCTGTGCTGCTACAATGGCATCAGGGACCTTCGTTTGAGGGAGAACGTCCCTGCCCTGGCTCAGCGATGGCCCCTCTGTGCCCACAGGTGAGATGCCAGCGCCTGTCCCCTCCCCTGTGCCATCAGTAAACCCACGCTGTCCCCAGAACCCACCTCAAACCCCCCTCTTCCCAGTGACAGCCCGGAGCGAAGCCAAGCAGTGCCCACGGGGGTGGGCAGCACCTTCCCTATGCATTAAAAAAAACTCCTTTAAAACTTAACGGTGGCCAGTAATGAACCAGCAAAGGTTTATTGCCTATAAAGGAGAAAATTAATGTAAGTTATCCTCATAAACTCTCCTGATTTGCACTGGTCCTTTCCATTCTCGCTGCGTGGCTCTGGCAGCCCCTTCCCAATAGCTCATGGGGAGCTCTTTGGTCTTGAAGCAGATTCATCAGCAAGTCCCAGCCTTGGTTTGGGTGCCACCGCCCGAGGCACCCAGGGAGCTGCCGTGGCCTCTTCATGGCAAAGCAGGGGCACAAATTAAAACTTTCTCGAAGAGGTTTCCTCACTGTGATACAAAGCTTGGTAAATATGTATTTTCTAAGGACTGCTGGTTCATAAATTGGGTTTTCTTACCACGCTGTGCTCCTGCTCCACCCACCTCTCTCCTGACTGATGACTGCCCCCAGCTCCCCATCATCCTAATAATTCTTAGGGGGCAGAAAAAAAAATATTCACACTTTTTTCTTCCTTCCTCTAACACGGTAACTAAAACTGATAAGGGGGATTCAGCAAAAGGGAAAAAAAAGCACAAAGGAGAAATCTACAGGGGCAGGCACCTCTGACTGTTTTTATGGTGGTTACTTATTTTCAGCAAATTGATGAGCCTTAAAGGGGGAAGCAAAACTTTTAGCTGATATAGAGGTGAAATAATATTAAATTCCCATATTAAAGGTCATCATTAACCTGTTTGGGTTTTATTGGCCTAGCAGTAAACACAGCAAGCTGTGAACAGGGGGTTTAATTATTTCAATGAATATTCATAACAGACAAGACCTTTAGAGTAAATAAAGAGAAGAAATTGTTCCAGGGTGATTAGGAGCTTGATAAGGAGAGTCTTGTCTTTAAGTGAGAGGCTTCAAAATAAAAACCCCTTCACTGCAAACCCTCAGCTTTGCACTTGATATATTTGGGAAGTAAATACACCTCTTACTAAGCAACTTTCTAGAAAGGATTTTTTTTCCAGCAGACACTAGGTACTTTTGGACTTAAATAGATAATAATTTTGGACTTAAATAGAAGTATTTGGAGCCTGATGCTGCGGTTCACTGTGCAGCCAGGGGCTCTGCGTCCAGTAAAAGCACCTGGTTTGGGGGTTTGGCTGAAGGAGTGGCTGGAGCCCCTCACTTTCCTGTTCCCCAAACCCTCTTTCAGCAACATCCTCCTTTGGTGCAATAACTCCCAGGGTGTTTTCTGCACTCGCTGGGTATTTAGGGAGCTCAGTAAGATGTGGCACAGGAGACCTGCACAACTACTGCCTGGGAGGCTGTGAGAGGTACCACAGCCCTGGCCAAAGTCCTTTGTCCTACACTCTATATAAGGGCATGTGTATGCTGAACCACTACAGGAAGATATATGTTATAAAGCTCTCGATACAGACAATGGGATTGGACACCATAAAGGGACCTGTGACTTGTGAATTAAGAGACTTGGTAACTTGTAGAATGGTGGTTTAAAATGACTTTATTTTATAGCTAGTTTCTGCCATCCGAGTGATGTTGCGTGTATTGGTTGTATTTATAACTTAATAGCTTTTCTCAATTTTATTATACTTTTTATGATACTTGTGGCTTTATGGTACTTCATAATTTTTCTCAGATTCATTAAACCCAGTTGAGGGTGGAGCTAATGGCCGAGCAGGTAGTGCATTCCCAGTGCCATGGAGCAGTCCATAATCCCTCTGCAAAGTGCAGGAGCTGGCTCCGGGATGGAGTTCAGGCGGTGAACCTGGGGCTGAAGGAAAGGATGGAGCAGGTGGTGACAGTCGACAACTCACTGCTGCTGGCTGGGAACAGCTCCTGGCAGGGCTGGGAGTCACTGTCTGCTCACGGTGATTCTACTGGTGAAGATGACCCCGTCCTGGTGGAGCAGGAGTCACTGCCCTGCTTGCAGAGCCCATGGCGATGCTCAGATCTTTGCTTTCAGTGGGATTTAGACGCTGTTCCCTTTGGAAACGCACAGTGGTGCATCTGCAGCCAGGCTTGGGCTGGGCTGGGTGCTCAGCCTGTGACAGCAGCACAGAAGCTGCATCTGTTTAGGTTTTCCATCATACCAAAACAACTGGTCGCAGCCTGGTTCCCCAGTATCCCCAGGGCCAAGGGACCCTGGCCCGTGGCAGCTGACCTGCTGGGCAGTCCCAGGAGTGCAGGGAGGGGATGGATGTGCTGGGTGGACAAGGAGGCAGCTGAATGATGTTTCGTCTGCTCTTCAGAGTTTCGGTTTCACAGGACCTCCCTGTCCAAGGGAGGCGTAGGTTCAGTTTTCTCTTCTGAACCAGTTAAACCCCTTAATTCCCTCCCATAACCACGGGGCAAGGGGAAGGAAACCCTGCATGTAAAACAAAGGTGTATTTGGGCAGCTGGGATTTGGTATTGCCAAAATTCTGTCAAATTTCTCCAATTTCTGCATTAACCTTCTGCTTTGCTATGCTGTGTTCATTGTAACCTTTCTGGTTTGGTAGATGCCACGTACCAAAGGTGATGGGTTTGTGTTTTGAGGGCATTAAGTGGTTTTGGTGTTAAATCCTTGCTGTGCAGTTTGGCCAATGCCAGCTCTTGCTGGCACACGGTGGCATCTCGCTGCGGTCACAGGGGTCATTTGTACAGAAGAAAAATCCTCCCGTTGGCTTTGGCATTTCCTTCTGCCCTTGAAACTTGCCCAAAATAACGTTACATTTAAGAAAACTCGGGCGTGACTCAGGGTGGGAAGTGGCCCAAGGAACCCTGGTGGCTTAGCCTGGGTTGGCCGTGGTGATGTCGGTGTGAGGAGGAAGGGGAAAGCTCAGGGCACCCTTCACCAGCCAGCCCCTGGGGCATGGTCCTACCTAATGATAGGATGTTTAGAGTGGATATTAGAAAGAAATTCTTTACTGAGAGAGTGGTTGGGCACTGGAACAGGCTGCCCAGGGAGAGGATGGAGTCACCATCCCTGGAGATGTTTAAAAAACCAAGTAGATGCAGCACTTGAGGCTGTGGTCTGGTGGTTAGGGAGATGTTGGGATGAAGGTTGGACTTGATGATCCTAGAGGTCATTTCCAGCCATAATAATTCTACGATCCTATGGGGGACCCACAGGGTAACAGCTCGATGGCTTCTTGGGATTCCAGCAGCTCTTCTCCCATGGGCTTTTCAGTCCTAAAATTGTAGTCTCTGGACAAAAATAGCAGCACCCGTGTCATTCTGTGGGCTTTTTTCCCCCTTTCCTTTTTAAAAAACAAAGGCAACCAACCTCAGGAGCCCCTGACCATCACCATTTTTAAACAGAAATGTCATTTTTGTTAGTACTGAAATAGAGGGCAAGCCGCAGAAAAACCACGAGCCCCCAAGGGCAAGTGCCACGAAATCCCGGTGCCCGGCGAGGCTGGGCTGTAATTGTGTCTGGAACAGCCGTGCTGGGCGAGAGACTCCTCAGGGAGGCAAATCAGGGCACTTCCAGGGATTCCCTGTGGAGTGGGAGAGGCTGGGGTTATTTCTTTTGTACGGTTTAAAACAATTTAATTCCGAATCCCACTCCCCAGGAAATAGGACGAGGTGGAGTTGACTTCTTGAAGAAAAGCTGTGTCCCCACAGGGGTCAGGAGCAGTTTGGGAGGGGGACATGGGACCCCCTCACCTTGCTTCCCTCTACCTATTTACGATCCCAAGGGATAACAGGTTACCCAACTCCGCAGCAGCCTTCGTTACAGGCTCTTGGGCTGCGGGGCCGCAATGCATTTATAATTTTTATTGTTAAATCTTTTAATTTTATTTTGCTTTCCTTGCTGTCTCGGCGAAGGGAAGATAGGAGTCCATATTTATTACAGAGCAAACGATCTACCTCTGCGAATGTATGTATCAGTTAATTTAATCTCACCACTTTTATTTAAACTGTTTTTCCTTCCTTTCTTTACTTCCCTCCTCCTATCTCCCCCCTTTTCCTCCTCCTCCTCTTGGTGCAAGGTGATCAGTTTGTTGTTGTTTGTTTGTTTTTTTTTTTTAAAAGCAAAAAAACCAAGCTGGAAAGTAAAACTATCCTGTGCCTTTTATAATCTGTATTGAAAAGGCTTTTTCTGGTTGCTACGGAATCGCTCTGCCTTTCACTGCTTACGCCTCTGTGCCTCCCGTGGCCCCCGTCTGATTGACATTTACAAATTACCAAGCTGAGAGTGTTCAATCTTTGACCCGTGTGTTTCTATTCAGCAATGAGTGAGATTTGCAAGCATTTTGTCATATAATTACTGCAAATCCCTTGAAAATTTCCACAACAACGCCTAGATGAATGGTAATTTGTGCAGACAGCCGCTGATGCGTTTACCATGCAACAAGATGCAAAATAGACTCTCTTTTTTTTTTTTTTTATTATTTTTATTTTTTAAATTTTTTTTAACCTAAGATTTCGAGGAGGGGAAAATGTTCCGCGTGTTGAGCGTTGTGAAATATTTGGATTGTTAGATTTATTTGCTTACACAGCCTATATTTGTGCTGATTTTATTGTATTGACTGTATGCATTTTTTTTCCTCCCATTCTACAGTTTTATTGTGCGTTGGTCATATGCATACATCACCCACATTGTTCTCCGGGAAATTTATTCCACCTTTCGGCGTGCTCTTGATAGGACTTATTGCATTACTAGTTAAGTGCTGAGATTTGCTACTACAAAGATTTGAAACAGCCCCTTGTAATGTTTATTTGCCAGACAGGGCTGAGATCATATGTTTTCCTAACACTTGGAGCTCATCTGCATCTCAGCAGCATCTCAGCAGTGTTGGCTTGCTCAAGGTTTGCTCTTGTGGGATGGACCAGGTACGTCTCCAAAGCAGGGAGACAAGGGGAGGGCATCCAAGACCCAAAAGAAGGTGGATGTCCAACACCTGTTGAAAAACTCGTAGCTATTTACTCATGGCTTAAACAACTCGTAGCTATTTACTCATGGCTTACCTGGCTAGCGTGATGTGACTGCACACACCCACGCACACCAACACGTGTTGAGCAAACACCTCCAGCCATCAGCACTTCACAAATAGTGGTAAAACTATGTGAAGTGCCATGTTCCTTTGAGCCGTGACCTTCCCTGCCCGGGGGATGTGACACTTCCCTGGGGAAGAGCCACCGGGCAATGCCAGGGCCACCAACAGCTGCAGAACCGGCACCTGGGAAACTCCACCCCGTGCGAACGCCGTGTCTCGGAGTGGCAGTGAGGAGAGTGCAGACAAGCCCTTCCTGGGGAGAAGGTGCCAGAGCTCTGTCCAACCCGGAGCGAAGGATTTAGACTTGGCTGTAGGAATTCTGGATTTGTGATCAGTGTTTTAAAACAAGCTATTTTTTCCCAATGTTTTGATGGAGCTTAGTGAAGTATTTGCCTTTTCAGCAATGCCTTTAATTCATTCAAGTCACCTTTTCAGAATTTCCCTGCACTAATGCAAATATAAATGTATATTTTTATATATCCACACATGTTGCTGGTGCTGCAGCAGTGGGAGCCTTCACAGGCTTCGGCTCTTACGGGGACCTGCGCTCGCTGCCTGGCATGAGAATGGTGAGAGGTGGTTTGTGGCTGTTTGAGGTGGTTTGTGGCTGTTTGAGGTGGTTTGTGGCTGTTTATTAAAAGCAAAACAGCTTTGCAAGAATAGAAGCAACCAAGCTGTGGTTCAGTTTTGCTTTTGTTCTGTGTATTCTGGGTTTCTGGCCCAGGTGTTGCTGGGCAAGGGCAGAGACCTCTGCTTTTTGTGGCTCATTTAACGTGAGGGTTGTGTCTGTTGCTGGTGGCACCACCTAGACAGCTTTTCTGCAGGGTACAGAACTAGATGTGTGTGAAATATGGGAGGCCTGAGGGGGGGTGAACCCAGCTGGGGGCTCAGGTGGGTCTCGAGAACTGTTGCTGGAGCAGGAGGTTTCCAGAACAGGACCCTGGGCAGAAGGACATGTGGGGTGAGGCTGGTGGAGGTCCTTGAGCTGGGCTGGCACATGGCAGTGCCAGGGAGAGGTGGTGGCAGCGCGGGGCAGCTCATCCTCCCCCAGCCAGCACTCACCGAGAGCTTTTGGATACCTGTGCTGAAAAACACCTCCCAAACCCCACGTATGATTATTTATTATTACTGTAGTGTTCTCGCCGAGTCAGCCTTGACTGCACTGCAGTATTTTCCCCTTGCTGAGGAATTTCCTCTCTTGTCTCTGCGGGTGATTATCCCGAACCGCAGCGAGCGGCACCAAACCACACATTTTAAGCTCTGAGAGCCACAAGCGTGCGGCTGCCTGTGCAAAGCCAGGCTCGCTGCTCTGTACCCGCCAGCTCTGGAGGTATTTCCTTTGGCCACTTCTAAAGGTTGTGTCCCAGGGATCCGTGAGCAGGCTCACCCTCGGCTTCTCAAACCCAGCGGTGGGAGGTGGAGGGAAAAAAGGGTGGGATGGGAAGAGGCTCGTGAGATATAACCAAGTCTTGTCCCCCTCGAACTGTTCTGCGAGAGCGCAGCGAGCGGCGTGTGCCGGGTCACCGTGACGGATCGAGGGAAGAGTTCAGTGACTGCAGTGTCTGAACAAACCGCTCCTGTCATTAGGGTGGAAATGTAATCTCTGCGAAAGAAGAGGCTATGGTAGACTTAGCAAGATCTGTTCACGTTATGGGAATTTAATGCACCTGGTAGAAACTAACTGCAGGTCATCAGTTTTTATTGGCATAGTGCAGACGTGCGGCGTGATGAAGTGATCTGGCAAAACATTAACAAAGATAAAAAAAAAAAATACAGTGGAAAAAAAATCAAAAAATCATCCTAGATCGGGTTTTGTGGTGGGTAACGTTGAAATCAGAGCAAATACTACTCTTCTGATACTTGGCTGTTCATCCCTGGTAATTTCTGCTGCTGTGCTGCTGATGTAGATGGTCTTTTATAGGGAGTTTGCAGATAAATTTTTGTCTGACACATATCTAGAACTTATATAGTCACCTACTAATTTAAACCAATTTGCCCTAGGTGATGGGTGAATACACTTGAAAATTAAATGGGTCTGATTTAAGCATCCCTTCTCTGAAGCCAAAGATTATATAATTAAATTAAAAGAAAATGTGTTTTATAATAAACTGTATTTCCTCTTGGCAAAATCCAATTTTGAAACAAGATTGTAATATCATATCTAAAAATGTTTTCCCATGGGTATTACCAGTCTATTTCATTTAATTGTTTTCACCCATCATATTACGAGCTCTCAAAGTAGGGAAATGAGCGTGGTTTTTACAAAGAACAAGGGAGGAGATGGCGGGGAGAGGGAAGGTTGGCTCCCTTCCCAGGAGGACCTCCTGGGAGACCAGGGTTGGACACCTCCCCGCCTGCCCTGGGCTTTCAGCTCCTCATCCAGGTTGGTGGTGGCTGATGCGGTGCCCGGTGCGGGCGCACAGACAGGCTCTTTACTCAGCCTGATGACACAAGGATCTTTGGATAAACCTGGGTTTCAGGGACCTGCCACCGGCCCTGGCATCTCAGCTTCTCCTTCTCAGGTGTAGCTCTGGTGTAGAAAGAAACTCAATGAGCCGTACTGTAAAGATTTTGCACTTAGGTAGAAAATATTTAACGCTTTGGGTCTGTGCTGCTGAGAGAACTCCCCCAGTGTAGCCGTTTGTGTCAATGCACAGGGGTTTGGTAACACTGGGGATTTACCTGGGTGGTCCCCAGCACATGGCTGAGCAGGATCAGGCCCCCCAGGGTGAGAGGGACCTGTTGTTGGACCAGTAGCTTTTTGGGGTGGGATCCCAGTGGGTACTGCAGCCATCCCACCAAGTGCCCTGAGTGATGGGAAACGCCACGTAAAGTAGGGTACGCATCAAGCAAAATATGAGCCAACTCTGCCCTTAATTAATATACTCCTTTTCTTCTCTATTCATTATTCATTTGTTCATCTGTTGTCCAGAGCAGCGACAGCACCGCGAAGAGAGACGGGCATCACTTTCAGCCTTGCACATCTAATTGGTGAGGCTGACAATGAGTTGAAGCCGAGGCGACGGCGGCTTTGACGCTCCCAGTTCTGTGCCGATTTGGCAAACTTTGGCCCAACGCCTCAACAGAACAGTGAGGAAAGCTCGAGGTGAGGGGACAACCTTTGTTGCCCTGCTCCTGGGGGACCCCACCAGCACCGCTGGCTGCGCTTTGCAGTGGGGCTGGGAGGTGCCGAGAGATGGATGGGGCCAGAGAGCAGCATCTCGGAGTCTCCGCTCCCGGCTGGTCCCCTCTGGACCCATTTATTTCATAGATGGGAACGGGCCTATTTATTACAACCAGCAGTGTGTTAATCATGGGCAGAGGAGGCAGAAACAGGCCCGGTGATGAGAAGCAAAAGTGTCTCTGTGTGAGAGCTCAGCACAGATCCCACTGTGAAGGCAGGTGCCCCTCCGGTGTGAGAAGGGGCACAGGTGACCTCACCTCCCTCAGCTCATGTCTCCTCTTTTTTTTTTTTTAATCTTTAGAAAACCCTGATTTTTTTTTTACATTTGGTTGTTCTGAGGTTTTTTTGGGGGTGTGTTGCAGGGGGGGGTGTTTCTGAAGGAGGGGCATCCTCCCGTGCTCTGCGGTGGGCGGGGCCGCCGCGGGCTTGGGCCCCGCTCCCCGTCGCCGCTCCCCGGCACGGCCTGCCCGCCGGCTAGCTCTCCCCGTCCCCCGCATCGCCGCCCGGTTCGGCCGGACGTTCTCCAGGGCCGGGACTTTGGGGTCCCTTCACCCTTTAAATTTTGTCCTGTCTGCAGAGTCCCTGGGACGCGGAGCCTCTCTCGGCGGCACCTCGCCGAGGCAGGGACGGCTCAGAGGAGAAGAGGAAGGCTGGGAAAAACACACACATACGCACACACCCTCCCCCCAATAATAACCGAAACAAACAAACCACACACACACAAACCCATCACAAAACAAACAAACAAAAAAGCAAACAAACCAAAAAACACGAAACAAAACAACAACGGGAAAAACAATCAAACAAAAAAAAACAAAACACCCCAGCCTTGACTCCTTCCAGAAAGTGAAACAAATAAACTTCGCCAGCAGGGTATAAATCTGGCAGATAGGAACGGTATTGACTTGCACGCCCAACTTTTCTTCCCCCTGATATATGAACTTCCCAGCTTAAAAGATTACAGTAATCACAGGAGGACAGTGTAAATCGAATCTGATAGCAATAACTTTTGGGGAAGGTCAGGCTCAAGTGAAATGTTACCAAGCAACAGGCATTTTGTTTGCAAAATACAATCAAAGTGTATTGATGAGAAATTCTTCCTTGCCATCCAGTCAGCACTTTCTGCTAACAGCTTTATGGGGGGCGGGGGGGAATAAGGGAGAATACCTTCATAAATCAAGGTCCACAGTGCCGCACCGTCCCTCGCCCTCGATGAGGCTGGGGTGGGGGAGCTGGGGCACCCCAGGACCCGGGGGGTGGGAAGCAGCCCAAATTGCTCAGACCTCACCCTCGCTGTCCTCGGTCTCCAATTGCTACAAATGTTTTTCTCCCCTCTCTTATGAATACGGGAATGCACGAGAGTAAAGTGGAAAATTATGTCCTCGAGGGGTCCTCCTGTCACCTGCCACAAGACACTGTTTAAGCAGATAACCTGTTTATTTCCAGCTACCCTATATGCCCTGAACAGCAGCTCTTCCTTTTCCTCTTCCCTCTCTCCCCACCGCCTATATTAAAACTTCTCAGAACAGAGGATGGAACTATTTGCTCTCTCAGACCGCCCCCAAGACATTAGTCTCCTGGAGGGTTTGGGTTTTGTTTTGTTTTGGTTTTTTTTCAGTATGAAGGGGATAATTCTGTGTGTACGGTAGAATCAGACCTGTTTAATTCCTGACAGAACCGGTCATTTTGATACGATGGATACAAAGTTCTATTTTCTGCAAGTAACACTCCTAGAAACTACCCCTGTGGCATCTGCCTCTGCTAACACAGAATGATTTCTCCTTCTGATACCATTCCAATGAACTTTCCTCTCCCACATGCGTGTTACTTAGAAATAGTTATCAAGACTTGTAAACAATTAATATAATGTTGTATTGAGTCTTCCATTAATTTCAGACCCAGATAAATGCAGCACAGTTGGGGAACACAAACCAATCTCCTACAAAGTACCCTAGACCTTTGAAGATAGAAAAGTAAGTCTGAAATGAAAGTAAACTAAAAAACCCAAACAAGCAGCAAAGCAAAACAAACCCAAAGCAACCAGCCAAAAAACCAAAACTAAACAAAAATCCCGCTCAAACCTAGAAAAACACTCTTTTTACATGACCTTGTGTGGCTGCATGCTAGTTCTGATATAAATCCGTTCTAATAGAAATAGAGAAAACAGCAGATGTTTTTAGGATCCAAGAAAATCTATCTTGAGGAAAGAGCTATCCTAACCATCAAAGTGCAAGCTGTTTTAACAGAGAGTAAGCGGTGGGAATATCAAGGAAGCAAATTTGGTTCCAAAGTATTAGACCAAGTTTTCCAGAAAAGCTATTAACTTGAAGAGAACAGCTTCTCTCTCACACCCATTTTACGTTTATTTGGCCCCTTTACAATATTTGACTCATGATCCTTGATGTATAAATAGGCAAGGAAAAAATGGGGTATACATTACTCCAAATTTGTAGCAGCTGTATTTATAATTAATGTAGATTCTACCGTTAATGCATGGACGGTTCTCCCACTGTACTGTTTCTCATGTGTATCTATATTTGCACTGCTTCTCTGTAGATCTGGGCATGTATCTGTCTCTGCATGCATAGTATTTGATGAATACTCCCTATCGTTTATATCTGTAAGAAAGCAATTTCCCCAGGGACAGCAGTGTGAATACTTGAATGCAGGCAATCTGAAATTGAAGCGGTGCGGAAAAAAAATCCAAACCACCACCAAACAAACCCCAAATCCCCCAACTCACAACAAAAGCCCACAAACATAAAAAAAAAAAAGAGAGTTTGAGTGGTTTTTTTTGTTTGTTGTGTTTTGTTTTTTTTTTTGTGTGTGTGTTGTTTTTTTTGTTTGTTTTGTTTTGTTTTTCTTAAATCTTAAAACATCCTCATGTGAAGCTTAGGAGTGATGCAAAAATAATCTCTGGCTAAAACCAGCAGATTGTATATTCTGAATGCAAAATTAATATTTTTCTACCTGTAAATACAGATATTTGGTATGAATACATGCATTAAATATTCCTAAAATTCAGTGCCCACACAAGGACATTTGCAATGTGTCTTCCCAAATCTTTTTATTTAACGATTGCTGGTTTGTGCCCGATTCAAACAAACAAAAACCTGCTCTCGGCAAAGAGGTGGGGTCAGTCCCCAGCTTTCTCCCTGGCCTGCTACCCACCCGTGAGCGCGGTGGGGTGGTGGTGCCAAGGTGGGGAAAAAGTGTAGTCAAAACACGACCTGCCAGGCAGGGAACCATGAAACACCGGCCAGATGAGCAGGCAGCCGCCACCCGACCTGCGGGGAACACCAGGCTGTGGCACCCGGTC
>JANHFX010009990.1:18603-40010 GCA_027560015.1 Chloroceryle amazona | reverse complement strand
GGGGGAGGTGTGGAGGTGGGGGTGGTGCATTCAAAAACTAGTTTCATCATCTTTTCTTTTCATATTACTACCTTGTTTTCTGCCGTTGTGTTATATGCTTTTTTTTGGTATGTTTTTTGTTGTTTGCAATTGAAAGGCAAGATTTTAATAAGTAGTCACTATGTGAGTTGACCTAGCATCTCCCATCTTATAGAGGTCATCTGTCATTTAAGATCTTGAGTTAAGGTGGAACCTCTGTGGGGGTGTTGCAGTGCTTACTATCATTAATGTCAGTTGCTTTTAAATGCTGTCACAGGAGAAATATTTACATGGGCACCTACTGAGAAACTGGCACAATTTGATATTTTCAGATGGATTGACTGCAAAAAAAATTCAAGTACAGATGCATCGACATGAGTGCTCTGAATCATGCGTACCACTTCATTTTTATGTTGGACTGTCTTGAATTTCCTCAGTCTTGGAGAGTTTGCTTTGTTTCTTTTTATTTACAAAAACATATATGTGTGTGTAAGGAGATACATTCTTGGATACATTTTTGCAACTGAAAACAAACAAACAAACAAAACCCAAACACTTTCTGTCTCAAGTCCAAGCCTGCAGTGAAACATAGCTGTTATTTACCACAGTGCTTAGCAATGCTGCAAAACAGTTTAGGAGGAGAGGTATGAAGAGAATGCTCTTCAGAATGTGTAAACAACCCTGCTGGGTTAGCCCAAGCTTAGATGGTCTGGCATGCCATGGACAGTGACCAGAGCAGATGCCTATGGTGGAATATAAGGTACAAGGAAGCCTATCTGCTGCTTTCCCTGGGTACTTTCTTTTTCTGTTTCATAGCTGGAGGACTCACGGAAGTAGATGTAGTTTCAGATTTACTGGTCACCACTGAATGTCCTGCTTTGCTTTGAGTGTATAAACTTTCAGGCTCCAAGCAATTCAGTGTCAAATACTTCTGAATCTTAACCACAGTGGGTGTTCTGAAATTGCCATCCATAGGTACGTTGGCATGAAGTACTTTCTGAAGAACGTACTGGAGAGTGCAAAGTGATCAGGAATAGGTACCTGGGTGGCTGAAGGCCATATTTCTTTCTGTAGCCAGCAACAGATACTGATTCTAAAGAGTCACAAGGTAAATACTCGGAGTTTAATGGATTTGTTCATCCTGCCATAATTCTGTCTCACATTTGAAGTGTCAGGTCTTTGTTCTTTACATTTTCTTGTCTCACCTGTGTGCTGGTTCCTCTTCTGAAGTTGTTACTCATCTTACCAAGGGGGGAAAAAAAGGGAAAAAGAAAAATACCTGAAAGGACTGATAGGTAGCTTTCAAAATCTTTACCTTCAGACTAGGAATGGCTTTGCGATAGTAATCTTAACATCTTTATCTATTACTGGAATTATGTTATACAAAGACTACTATGGAGAAACGTTAAACTCTGAACAATTTTCTTCATACATCAAAACTAGTACTTGAATTTTCTAGCATTTTCTTCTGCTAGACCTCAATGCAGGATGACTACAAAAAGGATTCCAGATTGCCAAGCATGTTCAGTAACTTCTGTCTCATTAGTAGCCTCCATGAATAGCCTCAAAAGCAAATCCGTGATCCTCCAAACCCGTGATCCTTTCATTTAGGGTTGAGGAGTTTGAACACTACTGTAAAGGACAAATGGTGTTTAGCAGTTAAGTGAGTTTTAGGATTTATTTCTAGTTAAAGGAAAAAAAGGGTATTTAGAAAGGAATTGGTAGGATCCGTGTGTTTGACTGCACATCAGATATAATTCGTTTTATAAGTGAAATGAGTGGCTGATCAGCAACAGTTCAGTCAAGCAGAAAAATTTCTAACACTTGTAAAATGTTTCAGGGAAAAAATCTATTATATAGATGATGCCAGGTGGAACTAGACAAACATTAGTTTCCTCTAACTCGCAGAGTATTAGTCACTACATTACTACTGGTTGTTGTAATAGTAAGATATGTAATAAGGAACCCTAATAGCACCCCTGAAAGTAAGCCCTGTCTGCAGTGTCAACATGAGCAAAAAGACAACCAGTTCATTTAATAAGGAGACAAGACCAGTACACAGCAAGTTATCAGCTGAGTAATACAACTACTTTCTGAAAATATCCATAGAGGATGTTTGTTTTTAAGTGATACCTGAAAGCTAAGTGATAAAGGTCCATGGTTATCCAGCCCTGTGTCTGCCCTGTACATACCTTTGTTTCCTGGCTGAAGTTCTCTACAACCCTGTCTTTGTACGAACAATCCATCCCAAAGCTAACCAAAATGAAATCTTTCTTTTATAACCACTTTAACTATCGTAGCTGTTTTCTTGGTGTGGGGGGTGGAACAAAATGGCTCTCACTTTGTTACAATCCTCCTTTACTTTTAAAAAAATAAAATTTCCAAAGTCAGTGAACTTTAAAGATATTGCAAGTTTGAAATACCAGCTCTTAGGGAAGCTGTTGTAGACACTTCAGTGCATGGCTCAATTGCAGTTGCTTTCATCTGCCCATTTAAAGGAATAATCTTTGGATGTGCAGGATTTTTGATACATAAAGCGATGAACTTCTTCATGCCATATGTTGGCAGTTGTTTTTTCATTTGATTTCCAGCAGAAAAGTGTAACTCTAATTTGCGTCCAAATGATGAGTAAGTAGCCCTGTAATCCTGCCTGTGCTGCAGGATGCTGCAAAGTATGTACTGTTACCTTTTTTTAATCACAGTTTTGGTTTTGTCTGTCAAGCTGCATGATCTGACATGAGAAAACATCTGACCTTTACTACCTTATGAAGATAAGACTCTTTTAACCTTCTCATCTAATCTTGGGCCAGATGGAGAGCTGAAAGAATTTTAATGATAAACACATTACTGGACTGATTATGGTTAAATATTGGAATCTAATAGAAAGGGCAAGATGAATTAAAAATCTACTATAATTTGCAATAATAATTGTGGATGGTCTTCCCCAACTCTCTAACAACTGAATAGGAGTTTCAGTAACTGTAAGGGTAATCATTGCCTTGTTCAGTTCATTTGTGTGATACTAAAGTGCTTATTTCAGTGCTCTCTGGTGGTTACTACATTGTAACTGTACTAAATGGGTGCAAGACTTAACACATCTGTGGTCATGTACTTTAAGCTGCCAGAAGCCATGCATTGCTGAACACTTTACATAAAAATTGAAAAGAAAAAGTTCAATTTGTAGCTGGTTTAGAGCAGAACAGAAATTAATGTGACCTGAGAGAAAACATAATTATATTTGTATTTTATTATATATTTGACCAACACTTAACAAAGTCTCTCATCAGTTGTTTACAACATCTCAGTTAAACATTCTGAATAAAAATTAGTTTTTTCAGTAGGACTTTTCTCAGCAAAGGGTAGTTTGTGTCACTACACCCAATACACCATTATCCTAATTTTCTATGAAAAGGCACAAAGCTGTAAAGGCACATGGTACTAACACAAATCAAATGCCAAAATCTTGGCTATATATAGCGCAGGTAACTAGTGCCAGGACAAGAGGGCATGGCCTGAAGCTGCGCCAGGGGAGATTTAGGTTGGATCTTAGGAAGCACTTCCTCACGGAAAGGGTGATTAGACACTGGAATGGACTGCCCAGGGAGGTGGTGGAGTCGCCATCCCTGGAGGTGTTTAAGAAAAGGTTGATGGTGCACTTAGTGGCATGATTTAGCAGGTGTCATGGTGTTAGGTCATAGGCTGGACTCTGATGTCAGAGGTCTTTCCCAGCCTCAATAATTCTGTGAAATAAGCACCAAGTTGAACCAGAACACATTTGTACAAACAAAATATAAATGGTGAAAATTAATATAATACCTGAAGAGAATTCACAACTTCAATTTGTAACATAGATTTGAGGAACAGGTTTCAGTTTAGAGAAGTAAATGTTGCAATATCAATGTACTCTGTGTGTGTGCGTGTATATTCAGATTGGCAAAAGCACCTGGATATAGCCTTTATTTTTTTGAGTTCTTTTAAATCAATAATAATGTCATATCTTTGTTTCTAAAGCTGGTTTTGCAGTTTCATACCTGTTTGGGTTTTTATTACCTTCAAATTGTTTGACACAAGTATTTCTCTGTTTCAGAGACATTCTATAAGTGGACCAATCTCCGCTTCAAAACCCCTTGCTACACTGACAGACAAAAGACCAAGCTATGCTGAAATCCCAGTTCAAGGTATTGACTCAAGTTCATTCAAACTTTGTTTTTAGCAATACTATTAATAAATACAGAAGAATTTTATGTTGTTTACTATCCAAAGCATTATCATATTATATAATTTTTATTATCAAAATATTTTCATAGCATATCTTACATTCAAGTTTTTATTACTTGTGATTCATCACACACAGTGACATAGTAAAGATGCTGGTTTGAATTTTCAACAAAACTGTGATTGCATGCTGTTAACTTGGTGTTATTCTGACGGTTTGCAAGGTGTGTGTAAACTGAGATCACTTGCAAAATCAAGATAAGATAATTTCAGGGACATGTCTTGCAGTTGTCTTCAGATATTAAAAATACACACCTCTGGCATTACGTTATGTATTGTGTGGCTGCAGAGGCTTTTTTCCCCAAAGTAAAACAAGGATTATAGTTGGCATTTCAAAATAGGAACTTTTTAAGTATTGAATCTTCAGGAGCCAAATGAAAAATTGAATGGAATTGAGTGTTGATTTATCTGTTTCCCACTATTTCCCTATTCTGTGAACTTTGTTTTGTCTCTCAAAACACTGTTCACAATGTGCTCTTCCTGTGAGAATGAATGGCTATCATGTGTTGGGTGTAGCTCTCTGATTTATGCCTGCTTTAGGGTGGTTTTTTTTTATAGATGTTTCTTGAGATAATCCCCATATGACTCCAGGCTGAATACTTCCTCTCAGTTTGGTATTCCTGAGGTCTAATGCTGTCTAAAGGGTTGGGTTTGGTTGGGGTGTTTTTTGGTGTTTTATTTTTTTTTTTTTGTAGCACTTCATAATAGTCTGTACATGCCAGATTTCCTTCTTGCTTTTGTTGAATGCATATTGAGGTTATTTGTACAATGCAGCTGGAGATTTAATTTTAGAAACTTAGATATTTTTAGGAATATTGAAATGCCTTTCCAAGAAGATAGTTTAGGATTCTTTGCAGAGTTCATGGGTAGACATAAGCTTAATCATAAAATGAGTGGTATGCTTTACATAGTTTTTGGCTTTGCATTATAGTCAGTTAATGCAGGAGCAGGACTGCATTCCAATAGAGAGTGAGCCAGACAGAGCTCCCTTTTAAAAATATATACAGTTGCAAAGTACCTCTGTAGCAACGTCTATTTCTTACGTCAAAGGAATGGGGTTTTGCTTTTTTAATCCTCATTCTTCATTTTCAGGGGGTTGTTGGTTGGTTGGGTTTTGTTTAGGGTTTTTTTTGTACTTTTTTTGCTTGCTTGGGTGTTTTGCTTGTTTGTTTTAATTCAAATTACTGCCTTCTAAGCATTTCTACATCAGAGTATGTAAAACTTTTCTTTACAGTCTAAAGGTTTTATCTGAAGGAATATTTCTTCACTAATAGGAAATTATTTCCTGCTACAGAATATGAATTTTGTTATAGGTTGATTTTACTAGTTGGCAATAGGCAGAACTAATCTTTCTGTAAAAATACAAAGGCACATTTTAGACTCCACTGCAAGGAGGAGGAAAAAAAAAAGTATGTTTTTATTTAAAGAATAAAAAACTCTAAACTAACAAACCAAAGGGGAAAAAACCAACAATACGAGGGACAAAGCAATCTGCTTTACCAGTTCATTTTGTGAATGTCATATTGAATATTTTTGGCCATATGCTAAATGGAGATTCTTTACTCAGCCTTTTGGTTTAACAATTCATTTTTAATAGACATGGGCAACTGGATCAGTAAGATGCCTTAGGGAAAAAGGATTAAGAAGGTTATGATGTATTCATAGTGAATATCATTGGTAATGAGCAAATTTAGGCCTTCACTTTCATATGGATAAAATCAGTTGCTCTCACTAAAACAGCCAAACTAAGGCACTGGTAGACAATATTCATGACTCATACCTAAATGTCTTGCACTTAACTGAAATCTTTGTTAATTATGTTCTCTCTTCCTTTGTCTAGAACATTTGTTGAGAACATCTTCTACCAGCAGGCCAGCATCTTTGCCAAGAGTACCTGCCATGGAAAGTGCCAAATCTATTTCTGGTAATACCGCGTTTTTTAGGTGATCAGTAGAATTAGGAACTCTCATTTCAATGCTGTACTTACAGATCAACTTTACTTTTTCAAGAGCCAACTTTGGCCTTCAGACTGTCAAAATCTTGTCAAACAATCTCTATTTGGATATTTGGAATAGTTTATTTTTCAGTGCTCAAATTTTCTGTTGAAGTATTTGGGGAAAGAAACTGAAGTCTGGTGGTAAAAAGCATACTCTATTTTATTGCAACTAGTAGAACTGAAGGGATTTTTCTCTAACTGTTTGTCTAGTGTCCTTATTGTTGCATATACAGATTTGCATCAACATACCAGATGAGTGAGTGTAAGTCATGCAGGTAACAGTTGACTTCTGTGTCATCTTCACTTGTATTACAAATAATTTTGGTGTGCAAGGTATACGTGAGGAAAAAAACCTGTTCCTGGCTGTTACTTTTTACAGCTTGTCTGCACAATTATTTTTTAATTGAGTGAGGCAGAGAAGTATATTATACTTCTCTAATTAAGCAATTCCATTTTTGCTTGTGGAAAGAATTATTGTCAATGGTTTAAAATAGGAGGATTATTCTTTTTAGGTTATAAATGCATCATTATACATTATCTAATGCATATAAATGTTTTTGCATATTACCTAGCAAACCTTCTACCCATTCTGTTGGACAAAATGTTTGCAGTGAATCATTTTTAAATAGTCCATTTTGTGACTGGCATAACTTACACAAATATTCTGTAGTATTACTCATAGTGGTCGCTGCACATTTCATATTTGGATTTTTGAAGACTTGCTAAATAGAAATCTTTGTAGAGTGTTGGGGGTGTTAGTTTACTATCAAGCCGACACCTCTGTATCAGCAGGGGCTTCTAAAAACAAATTAAGATTTATAGCTCAAGTAGTATGATACTGTGAAAATTATACTTTATATAAACTAGGCAGAACTAATTTGAGATAAATAGTTTTTTAAAACACTTGTATTTGAGTAAGTGGTTTCAAGAAATAAATGTGGCTTAGATCATTTTGATACATCCTAAAAATAAAAAAAAATTAAAAATCCATCCAAGAGTTGTGTATTTCACCCCCTTTTTGTGTCTGGTATCTATAAATCCATGCATTTGACCCAAGTCACTAAAAAATAATTCTCTGATACATGTGGAGAGTTGTATCTTTGATTTGCACAAACATAAACTATGGTGATTATTTAGGTATAAAAGGAAAACCTCATACTTTAACTGAAAACTTTTCCATGTAGAGAAAACATAACCATTCCATATTTGGTTTTACCAAGTGTAGAACTTGTGCTTTCATTCAAAGGAAAAAATGTTTGTCCTTTGATAAAATGAAGCAAACTCTGTGGAATGTGGTTGAACGGTCTCAGGTCAAACTTTGATATCCATGTTGATAGTATTTAATTAATGTCCAGAGCATCACAGACATGCCAATTCTTGATTAAAATAAAGAGGAAAGAAAGCAGCTGTTGTCTCTAAAGTGTTCTGGGTTTGGTTTTCTTTTTATCTTAACTGCTTGAAGTAGAGCAACATAGCTACATGAACTAGAGAAAATTAAATGGTTTGTTGTTAATATTCCCTCTCATTAACGAAATCCAAAGAAAATTAAATTTTCTTTGCTTCAAGATACAGGCTTGATCATAAATGTTGGTAGTACAGACTGAACCTTTGATATTTCCTAAGTGGAAAGTATCAAGAAAAATGTTAAAAACTGTCAAAGCCTAGGTTTGGATATAGGTTTAGAAACCTGCCTGATTTCTGAACTAATGCTTGTCAGAGAGCAAGACTAAGTTTGAAAGATTTTATGTCTGCAAATGATAAATGTATGGGTGTTTTCCTATTTAGTGTCTCGAAGAAGTAGTGAAGAAATAAAGAGGGATATCAGTGCACCTGATGGAACATCTCCAGCATCTCTCATGGCAATGGGTACCACCTCACCACAGCTGTCACTCTCATCATCTCCTACAGCATCAGTCACTCCTACAACCAGAAGTCGGATAAGGTAAAAACCTGGTTTTGTGATGTGTTAATTTCATGGCTATCTGCCCTCATATACCTAGTGTATAATATTGGCACTAAAACTGCAGACACTACTGCCACCCTTACAATAGTGATCTTCAGTAATCTTTGATAGCTCCAGAAAGTTCTTCTGCAGCTCAGTTTATGTTTTAAAAAATAGAGAAGTTAGGCTTTTTAGAGCTTATGAGGTTAATACCAAAATTTTATGCTGCAGTCAAAAACCAAGCTAAGTCATGTCACTAAATAATAGCATCATATGCGTTCAAAATACCGTGGTGCCAAATTCAAGAAATGAGCTTACAGCACGTTCAACAAATCTTCCAGAGTGGCTTGGACCCAGGTAGACCACATGATAACCATAACTTTTGTAATCACAGCTGAAGACAAAAAGCATCATGACTAGGTGTTAATAGTCATGAGTGAGTGGGTTTAGGTTATGTGTTCCACAGATTAAATTATAATGCAAGTCTAAAATGGCCAGACAACCTCCTTTCATTAGTAAGATAAGTCTGTGATAAATTTAAAACTTCCTATCTGCAGTGTTATCAGTCAAAAGGCTTCAAGGTGTTTAAGCATCATGTTATGCAAGTCAAGTGTGTGCTTAGCCCTGCTTCATAGGTTGGGAAACTGACAGACAAAGGTTAAATGACTTTCTGAAGACCATTTAACACAGAGCTTCCTCACAAAGCTTTTGTACAGCAGAAATATTAAACCCTTAATGTTCTGAGTCATATGCAATATGTAATAGTTACATTATAAAATTGGGAAGTTATTTATAGCTGTAGGTGCTACTAAAAATGATTTCCCTGAACTCAGCTGAGGCGTCCCTCTCAGTGCTGCTCTCCTTTCACTGTGCAGATATTAAATTGAGTTTGGATCTGTGGGTAGTGTACCAGCAGCAATTAATATTGTGTGTGCCTAAATTTAGACCAAGTACATCCAGAAATCAGAAGAAAAAGACTAAAACACCTGTATATGAATTTTGAACCGGTAATGCATAAAACTGTATTGATGGTAGCTTGCATACTGCAGCAAATAGCGTGGCATTTCATGGTAAAATTGTACAGGTATGATATCATTACTGTGCAGCCAGACCATTGGCTGCAGTGTGAAGCACTTCAGGAAGGCTTAGCAGGGGGTGCGCGGTGACAAGCACATTCTTTAGAACTGTCCTCGGATTGTCGCTGCTGGACATGATTTGTTAGGTGATCAGGTTTCTCTTTTTCCCCTACCTTTCGCTAAAAGTTGTTGTAAACTAAACAGTTCTTGCTGTAGTTCACTAAAACAAATACTTGCAGTTTAATGTTTGCTGTTATAGTTGAAACGTTGTTGGCTCTTTGATTTGGAATATGGTTGACCTAATATACTAACTTGGAAGATTTATGTCAAGCCATTTCTCATTGTCTCCACACAACTTACGCTAATCTATTTTCTTACAGCAGTGTTTTCATAACTGTGAGAACCTGATATAAACCATGTGCTCTTACTGGCATTTGAGAACAGGCTGTACAGCTCCCTGATGGCTAAACAGTATGTTTAGCGTAAAGAGAGGGAGCTTTTAACTTGACTTTTCGTACATTGTCCCAAATCTCCTCTCTGAAGTTGTATATTGAATACGCAATCCCATTGTTACTTGTTTCAGTCACTGAAATGTTGTTGAAATACGTACTGATTTAAGAACTGAAGGATAGAATTTCTTGAAGCATCATTCTGGCTGTGTGATGCCTGTGAAGTTCAGATACAGTAACATCTTCAGATAATTTATTTCATATTTAAAATGCACAATTAGCTACTTCCTTCTTGTGTTAAATCCCTCTGAGATTAGCAGCTAGGTTTGAAGGCTCCTACTGCTCTCTTTCATGCTGAAAGGCACTTACTGTTTTCTCTTTATTGTGCATATATTTTCATGGATGCTTCAAATGTTATCTCTTTCTAAGGAGCTTTGAGATCTTGCCATCTGTATTTCAGTGAAGACTGACCAAGCAAATTGCAATACATATACTTAAGAACAGTGCCTTGGAACATTTTGTTGTATGTTGGCACATATTCTCTTCTTTTACAAGTTGAGAGACTGCTATGTGAAACAGTCTCTGGTGTTCTGTTGGTACCACACATGCATGAAGAAATACACATTCCCTGGATGCTTTCTTTTCCCCTAGCAGCACCTGGGGAATTGCAACTTGTAAATCTGCAGCAGAGAATCCACTGAAAATACTGTGTATTTCCACATTCCACCCCTCTTTCCAGTCACCAAATTCTAGTCACCAAATGGTTTGTAAAGAGCAAAAAGCTGAAGATTTGAGAGTAAATCTATACATTCTCTATGTCTGTTATCTCTGTGGCTGTTCTGAGAATCTTGTTTAGAATTGTTCTGAGAATCTCTGCATAGACCTATTTGAAAAATGACAGATGAGGAAATTTTTGCAGTATGGATTTGACTGATAGCTATCTTATTTTGATTTTTCCAAATGGAAAATAGTAAAAAACAAGAACTGCTTTGTTACATCCAGAAATTAAGCTCCATAATGTTTGAATGCCTAGTCTTTTCATCTGACCATTCACTACAGGATCTATAGAAATACTAAATCATGTGACTGGGCCACTACGAAAGTATTAACCTCTATAATATGTATTTATTTTTTTTTTAATCTAAGCACTCATTTCTGAATCCTGGTAAAGGGATGCTTGTGAGAATTGTGAAAAATTGTCCAGCTCAAAACATGTTTGTTCTTTTCTTCCCCACTCTTCCCTTAAAGAAAAAATTACTTAAGATAGCCTGACAGGCTGGAAATGAAATTAATAGGAAGCTTTTATTGTGCCAGTATATCAAATGTCAGATCAGCCTAGTTAGATCTTCCCCCTCTTTTTTGAGAACTCCAGATCTTGGGGAAGTGTTCTGTTAATAATGCCATGCTGCTAACAGGCAAACTTGCTGTTTCAAGGTGACATTTGTAATCAGCCATGGGATGCAAAAGAGATAGTATCAGTTTATTCTCTTTCTAAATACAAAATAAAGTCAGTTGAGTTAGCTTAGTGGTTTGAGCTGGACCTTACCATGTTAGGAGTTCAATTTTCTGAACCTTTAGAAAAAATATCATTGAGGCTGAAAAACCTAGAATGAAAGGTTTTATGGAAAAAAAAAAGATGATTTGATAATGAAAGACTCACTCCAAAATGGCTCTTAAGTCTCTGCAGGTATTTCTTTGTATTCTGATTTTGAGTCAGTTGTGCTGTACCTACCACTAAGTTTCTACAATATGTGTTTCTATTGCAAAAGATATATTACAAGCTCTAAATGGCACTTCTGCCTTGCTCCTAGGGAAGAGAGGAAAGATCCCTTGTCTGCCCTAGCAAGAGAGTATGGAGGATCCAAGAGAAATGCCTTGCTGAAATGGTGCCAGAAAAAAACAGAAGGCTATCAGGTAACTGTAGAGCTGGTTAAGGTAGCATACTTCTGGCTGCAACACTTCAGAATCGGCCAATGGCATAAACGGGGCTGCTCCACAGTTGACTGCATAGATTGCAGTGGCACTGGTATGTACTGTACTCTCTTCTTGGAACACATGCTACAAGTCCTAACCTAACTAACATTAATAGCTCTTTAGTCACTTTACTCCATGTCGATAATAGCTTTTTTCTTAAGGGGGCAGCTGACCTCCCATTGAGGTGCTTTAAAACAGCCTTTTACAGATTGCACTTTTGAAACTGTAACTGCAACTTCAGCAACCTAAGGTTTAAGGGAGTGTTTCCCAAATGCCATTAGAGTACCGTTCCTCGGATTTCACAGATATTTTCTTGATAGGTAATTAGTGTAGAGGTTATTTTCTTCTTTTAGCATGCTCCCATTCAGTCTATTTATGGACAGTTTGTTTTGTGAAGGTCTCATTGTCTTGCATTTTGAATTTGGCTTTCCATTGCAGTTCCAGACTTTTTTTCATTTAGTCCAAATGTTATCAGAAGCCAAAAGAACTAACAAGATAACTATCCAGAGTTCTCCTGATTACATTATTATTTCAAAAGAATATTGGCTTCAGCAAAGTAAACCAGGATGTTAATAGTCTGTCCATGATGTGTTTGTTTGCTTAGCATGTATTGAAAGTGTTTGGAGTTCCCAACACAATTCTCAGTTTAAGAACTTGACTCTTTCCATGACTTGAGACCACAATGCCGGAGGAAGCTTAGAGCGCATAACAGGATGATCTCCCATCCATAGGAAAAGTCGTATTTCAGTACAATGGACAGGCTTGTGATATAAGCCCTCCCCCCTCTTCCTGTGGCACGTCTAGTACTAAACTGTGCTATTTCTGAGGATAAGCTTCTTTGTGGAAAGAGCCTTTCTCCTTCCACACCTTTTTAAAAAGGCAGGATGTTATATTTCCTTATAAATCCTCTAAAACTGAGTGCAAAAATGTTTTCCCATATTATCTTGAAATGAAAAATGAAATTGACAGCTTCCATATCTGCTTAGGAAAAGGAATAAGTATTCCAAACTTTTCATTCTATAGTTGTATGCACATGCAAGAGCATGTTTTTGTTACTATAGATTGCTGCTTGTAATTACTTGAGTTTTATAAAGACTGATAGAACAACAACTTTTGAGACTTAATGTACTTGCTTCAACAATTGTAATATGGTTCTCTCCTCACGCGGCTACTGAGAATCCATAGCATCTAGAATCTATGGAACAAATGCATTCCTCCTTTTGAAAGAGTAAGATAATATCAGGAGGTTATATTAAGTTAATTTTTGGAGAAGAATGCCTTTGCTTTAGGCACACTCATTTTGCATTTCTTGTATAGAATTAGATTATTTTCAGCATCCCCTGAAATTAAATTCTGGTTGAGCACCATGCTAGTGGTGTTCTAGCATTTTAAACCTACCTAGCATTGTGTTCATTGTGAGTAGTGTTTATCTAGCTTTCTAGCCTCTCAATGTTATCAATACCAGATAAGGATCTTTTTTTTTTTTTCCCCTCTTTTTCTTTTTCTTTTTATTGAAGCTTTGCTTAGTTTTAATTTTCTTTTATAACTACTTGGAGTCAAAACTGACAAGCAGTAAACAAGCATCAGAATAATAAACATTTCCCTTCCTTATTCAATCCTACTTAAGGTACTCTAGCTTGCTTCATCCTTCCCTGTCACCCAGATATTGACAAGGCACCCGCCTTTTCTTACCTCCAGCTGCTCCTGGTATTTTATACTCTGTCACGGTTCCCCTTTAACCCTGGCATTTCCCATCATTATGACTTCTACTTTTCTTCTATATCACTCTTTGCTTTTGTTTGGCTTAGCATCTGGGCAAGAAGCCAGCACAATTTTTAGAGCTACCTGCATGCTGACTGACCAGCTGTCTTCTGTCTGAGCTGCTGCATGAGCCACACGGAATAAAGCAGTCTTAAATATCCCAGCCTTTTCCTCAGTAGCAATAACAGTAGGTCCACCTTCTATCTAGTTGCCAGTTTCTATCCTGTTACCAATTTAAATCAATGGTAGTTAATTACTTAGTTACAATTTTTCCATGAATGTATTATGATACAAGCTAATACCTAACCATCTTAAAAAGTTATAATAAATTATTTCATTATGCAGTTTTCTTGTTTTATTCAAGCAAATTTGGAAGGAACTAGATGAATAATTTCTTGAAATGTAGTTGTTAAACAATAATTAACTGTGTTTCAAATCTGATCTTTTTTAAAGAGTACCACAATTAAAAAAAAAGGTTCAAATAGCTGATGAAAAGAAGATAAAATCTTACTGATTTTAAAAACTGTAAGGCTTTTTCTTGTACTGTATTATTGCTTTTAATATAAAGGCTCTCTGAATGTCATTTGTAAGCAGAATTTCTCCTTGAAGATTAGGTTTGGAGAATGGTGATCTGCAGAAGGTCATTGCAGAATTAACAGCAGGCAGGTTCTGTATTAACTTTCATCTAGAGCCTGTTCACTCTAGACATTATTGCACCCACTAAGTTACCGAGTGGATTGTGTTCAGGGCTGAACAGATCCCTAAGCCATGAAAGAGGAGAGCTGCTGTCTTAAGATAAGGGTGGATTTTTTTAAGCATTTAGATAAAGAAGGAGCAAATCACCTTTAGTTTTCAGATGAATAGGCACATAATATTTGAAATATGGTCATGGGTTAGCTTTGCTCAGGATCTGACATACTAATTCAGAGTACAGTGCCAAGTGCTGCATTTTCCAGAGAGAAGACAATCCTCCTGACTCCTCTAAAATATGTGCAGTGTCATAAAACTGTCCAAAATTGCATATATCTTCAAAGCCTCCAGTAATCCTGTCCAGCTTTTATGGAGCATTTACCCAAACTGGAGCACAGCTACTTTCATTTTGAGTACACAACTAATAAAAGTCCCCAAAAGGATGTGAGCATGCATGTTTCATGTTAAGAAGGGGACCAATAAACAGGGATACACATATCCTTACACAGTCTTATCTGCAGCAATATTTCAATTAATTTTCCATTTTTTGTCAGCATTCTGAGACATAATTCACTTCCACAAGTCTGACACTGAAAAAGCAATTGTCACAAGATAGCAGCAAGAATAGACTGGATTTTTTTATTTTTTTTTAGCCTTTCTTTAAGCTTTCCATGCTTCCTAATTACAGATAGTGGGAAGACCTCCTTAATGTACCTCTACTTCATGCAAGGCTGCTTTTTTTCTGGAAAGGCCACCTCATCTTTACCTAATGTACAGATTGAAGCTGTGCTTCTTACAAAAAATGTCAAACCTGTTATTTCAAACACGTCCACAATAAACAATAGAATTGTTGTGTGGTTGAGTATGAATGGATGTGTACCTAATGCTGTGCTGAATGCACTTTGGAATAAAGCAATCTTTAATCTGTAGTCAAGTAATACATGCAAAATAACAAAGCTAAAGGTAAAAGATCGTTTGGGTTGCCCTTTTTTTAACCTGTTCTTATGTACACACATCTTTATCAACACCAAGCTAGGTTATATTCTATTCAAAGTATTATATTGATCTTATTTTTAATTTTTTACTGTATAGCACAAAAAGAAGACAAGACTGTGTGCTTATGTAAGCTTGTGTTCAAATAATGATTGCAGGGTGTGTATACTTTGCATGGTGCTGTCTGGTTGATTCATCAAAGTAGTCAGGCTGCCAGAACACTTCTCTCCTTGGTTTAAGCTGTAATGCTATAGCCAAAAATTGTTGAGTCGAGGAAGGACATGCTTCCTTTTTCTGTTTAGATTGGATTCTGATACAAGAGAAATGTCAACTTGTTTGACTTAATTACAACACAATTTAGAATAAATTATGAATCTGTCTTAATCTCTTAAGTGCTTCAAATGTTAATGTCTGAAGCTATTATTGGGTTTTTTTGAGAATGACTGCTCCTTTTATGGTTCTTTTTTGTACCAAAACTGAAAATTAATGTGTCTTTGGTATGGAAGGAAACATTAACAGTCAATATTTAAAAGTTTTGATGGTTTTTATTTCCCATTTACTGCCTCTTCAGAAAATGGGATTGAAGAGGCTGTTAAATCTATTCTAGAAACAGTTTTATGTTCCAGCCTACTTCAGAAGGACTGGTAACTTCAGCTTCGATCCATGATTTGAGAATCAGTGAATCCTGATTCAAAAGAGCATAAATAGCGGTTATTTTGTAGTTTACCTTTCTATTTTTTAATGGATACTCTTTTCTTTCTTGTGTCTATGTGTCTTTAAAAGCTTTTAAAAGCTTTTTAATAGTAATTTTCTGCATGAGAAGAAGCCTGCCAAGGTCTGTACACTTAAATCTTGTTTTAATGGTTTAATATATTATAGTACCATATCATATTAATGTTTTTGCTTTCTCAGCCCACTTATTTCATTAACTAATACAATAGAGACATAGACACATGTTTTTATTTCCTCTGTGTCCAAACTCATTTGTGAGCCAAACTGAGTTAGGATGTGGGAACCTCTCCTCCTTGTGCAGAGCAAGGGATGGAGAAATAGCTGCTGTGCAGGATCCTCGTCTGCTCAAACTGTAATATACATAGTTCAGGGAGATTGAAGACAGCTGGGGTAATGTCTGCAGAAGAGAGAGTTAAAATAACTTTGAGCTTAGTTTGTAACTACAAGTTAGAAACAATGTTTTCTGTAGTTGAGGGTTCTTTGTCTTCGGGATTTTTTTAGCTGTAGAGTTTGGGGGGGGGGGGGGAAGTTGAATCCTTGGGTTATAATAGTTACCCATTTTTTACTTTTTTTTTTTTTTTTTAACATAGGGTATTTTCACTGACTATAGAAGGCCCTCAGTTTATTTAGGATTATTGTAAAAATCCATAGGAGACAATTTCAAAGTTAGAGCTACACTGGTTAAAAACACTTAAATTGTGGATTCTAAAAAAGTCCTGGGTTGTGAGAGACCTTAGATTGATGTCAAACAGTCTAGAGTGTTTTTAGCGGGAGAGATTCTTCCACTTTTCTGGGCAACCTATTCCTATGGTTAATTGTTTCATGGTAAAGACTTTTTTGATATGCAGACAGAATTTCCCTGGAAAGAAATTGTACCTGTTGTGTCTTCTCCTGT
Organism: Chloroceryle amazona; assembly: GCA_027560015.1. NCBI lineage: Eukaryota > Metazoa > Chordata > Aves > Coraciiformes > Cerylidae > Chloroceryle > Chloroceryle amazona. Next base: position 23,209 of record JANHFX010009990.1, on the reverse strand, counting down.
CACCATGTATCCTTGCAAAGAAAGTACCTCCATCTTCTCTCATAACAGCCTTTTAGGCACTGAAAGAGTCTGATAACATCTCTCTTGGATCGTCTTTAGGCTGAATAAACCAAATTCCTTCAACTTTTCTTGATCTGTTCTCTAACTTCCTAATCATCTAGGTAACGCTGCTGGAGTCTTTTTTTATTCTTCAATGACTGTATTGAGCTGGGTGACCAAAGCTCTGTACAGTATTTCAGACATGGACTGACATGGGTCCAGTAGAGTGTAAGAATCCTATCCCTTGATCTGCTGGCTGTACTCTTAGTGATGCAGCTCAGAATACAGTTTGCCTCCTTTACTGGAAGTATGATGTCCGATTCATGCTCAAATCCAGTTCACTTACTCTTTAAACACTATTGTATTTCAGCCTAAACTGATGGATTATTTTGTTCCTATTACATTTCAACCTTGCTTCAGGAAGAATCTTCTAACGCTTTTTTTTTTTTTTTTTTTTATTATTCCCATGTGAGCACAAGGGAATACTCATTTTGTGGTAATGCTTCTACTTTGTGGTTTAATAGTAGCTTGAGTCATGTTTACAATGTTTTTTAGTTGTGGATACACCAGAGTGTTCACCTGCTGACTTTTTTTTCCCCTTTGCCATGACTGTAGAATGGCTACAGAATTTGATCTGTGTGATTACTTTAAAAGTTATGGTCTTATTCTCTATCTCTAGAAAAATCTTACAAATATTTAAATCTGTTATTCATTCCTAGTTGGAAGGTGCCTTCCTCAGATTTTCTTGTGACAACAGCCTGTTGCTGAGATACTTTTGTTAGAATTGTCTTTTTTTTAAAAAAAAAAAAACAAAAAAAAACAAAAACAGCACTCCCAAAAAGTGGAGGTGACTTCAGTCCCATCATAAGCATTAAACATCAGTAGACAAGGTCTGATAAATCTCCTTCTAATTCACCTATCTCTAGAAAAGCTTATTCCTCATGACAATTTATCTGAAAGTATGTCCTTCAGTTGCTTTAATTCTTTGTGGTCTGCAATGGCTTGAAGAAAAATTTCAGACTAAATTCCAGCAGAATTCTCTTAATAGAGCAAATTACTTAATAAAAGCAGTAACAAAGAAGAAATTATGTCAGAGATCTTAGGCTGATGCTCTGTTTACCGTCAGTTCTTAGAGAAGTAAGAGCTTAATGCAAGATTGATTTCATTATCCTGACCAAGCTTTTTCAAAAAACCACAAGTAGTTAAAAGCATTTGGGAAATAAAATTGTGCTGTATTTAAATGTGCCAGTTATGTGCTCAAAGCCCTACATAAAAAATTAAATTTTCAGTTTAAATGACGATCTGTCCAGTTTATAGATTTGGTTTTAGTGTCCGACCAATGTTATACTTTTTTAGTCTGAGAGGTAATAATAATTCATAATACTCATAGCAATTGGAAACAGAAACCAGTCCCTTTTAATTGTTTCCTTCCGTTGTAGTTAATTCAACTTCTCTGGATACAAGATTCTTGGATGATGGGTTTGTTTTCTGTTTGTTGTCTTAATAATAAAAGCTGGACCCTACAGGAAGATTTAGAAAAATAGGGTATTCTGAGTTCTTTTTGAGAACCAACCAAACTTGTAGGTAAACTTAAGCAGCCATTTTTTCCAATGTTTACTTTCAAAATTAAATGTTTGATGGGTGCTACTAATATTAAAAGTGAAATTTTTAGTTTATACAACTGGAAAGTTTAAAGGAAGAGGACTTTCTCTTGTTCTAGTTTCACTTACCATTTTCAGCACAACTTTATCCTGTTGTTCTTGCTCACAGGTTAGGGTGAGGGAATATATTTAAGACTATTAAAAATGTCTCTGGATTCTGGAGGTGTGGACTCCTCATGGTTTTTTAAATCACGCAAACAGTTCTAGCTTCAGCTCCTGTTGTTTATAGGTATGTTTCCTAATGTATCCAGACTGTTCCGATACCTTGCAATTTCTTTCATCATTTATTCTGAGTACAAGTCGTCTTTCTTCATCTACAGGGTCAAACCTCAGGCGTAGGTTCTGATGATCTCATAGGGATCACTGCAGCAGGCTATTTTCTGATTTCAGTGAATGTGTTCTTGCTTGTTGATGTCCATCTTGACTGCCACAAAGATCATTATTCCAGCTCATTGCTTTAACAGTGTTCCACTGTTTGCTTCTCCTTTCTCTGGACTCGCCCCTTCCCAGTATAAGTCATTGCTCTCATTTTGAAGGCTGTGTACCCTTCTATTCCTCTTTCAGTACTGAGGTCTCATCTGTGCTCCGGTGATAAGATCAAAATTAAATTTTCAAATAAATATTGCTGTGCTTCCTCTGAAATGTGTGGAGGAAGCCTGGGAGAGAAAAAAAGGCATTGTAAGCTCTATGAGACAAGGTAGTATCATACTTTATTTTATTTGTACTGTTACTGGCTTAATGGACTCCTGGTCTATGATAACTAGAGTACATTCTGCACTGATACCAGTACAACAGCTACTTGTTGAAACTATATCGAGCATTAAGCCACTAGATTGGAAACGGGTGTGTTAGTGAGTGTTCCTCAGATTCAGCAATGCTTCAACGTTCCCCCTTACTTTAGTAAGGAATATCAGATCTCTCCCTGTAGTCCTGAGACTTCCCCCCATTATGGGGAGGAGGGAGAATATTTCAGCTAAGGGATGTAAACCAGGACTGAGTTTTTCTTACTTGGTAGATAGTGTAGCAAAGGAAACATAATCATTCACACTTGCATTTTGTAACCAGCTTGCCAGAAATGACTGTGACAGGAAAAAGCCCCTCTCCCCACCTTTATCCATCTTATTGGTACAGATGTGATCCAAGGCATTACTGGTTATAGGGTCAGGGGAAAAAATGTCAGAAAGTAATTTTGTAAGCAGACACTAGTAAGAATTCATTTGCTTTAGCAATCTGATATTTTTTCCCTTATTTCCTTAAAGCCTTTTACTGTATGTTGCATTTGTTTACCTGATTTAAGTAACGTTGAAAAAGTTTTAACCAAGCATAAATTTAAATCCAATTTCCTGTCTCTCTTAAGGAGAAAGGAGGGAGAATATACTACTTTTTTTTTTTTTTTTTTTTTTCCTTTGCTTTTAAATTTTCCCACCCCTGTGGCTTGAGGAAGCTGTGAAGAACATGTTCCCACAGACTGGGGGTCTCCAACAATGACATTTCCGTTTGCAAGCAGGCAGCAGGACGGCAGGCGAGGCTCAGACCACTGCCTTGGGCATTGTGAGCCTGAGCACGTACAATGATGTCACCAGGGTTTGAACCTGCATTTGGTGGACGTGGTATAAAAAGTGCTAAAACTGAGCAGGAAATGGAGATTTCCCTCGTATTCTTCTAGAAATTGCCTTTAGTTTGGGTTTTTTTCCTCTGTTGGAGGGGATTGCAGTTGTTTTCCATTCGTAATCCAAATCATTCGTTTGACAAGAAATAAAGCTGCCTTCGCTCCCAGCCTGCATGGCACAGTGCCACTGTTTCTGGGTGGAGTTTTCTGCATTAGAAAGGACAAGTTTTAGTGTCTTGTCAAAGACTGCTGACTTGCTGTCAGGTAAAAGGTTGCCTTGTGTGATTGCATTTCTGCAGTTTTGTGACTGGAGCTCATAGTGCCTGCTACATTAAAAATTTTAAAAATAAGTAGAGGAGCTGGTTTGCTTCTCCTTCAGCCCAGTTAAGTGAGCTAGATATTAAAGCATATTTATATTTCTCCGTAAGTGTCTAAAAAATAAACTATGAGTAGTTGTTACTGGTTGATTTTTAAGTGAAGTTTAAACTGACTGCTATCCACTTAGCCTCCTTGCCATTGTTTGCCAACAACCAGGTCTACAATAACTTCAGAAGTCACTGAGGCATCTTGTTTGTAACGCTTTTGGACTGTGCTGACTCTACAGTAATGTATACAGTCTCAGGAGATGCGTTTACCAGTGCCACTGAGTTTCCTACTGCAACTAAAAGATCAAGAATGCAAGCCTGCAGTTTTCACTTTCAGTTTCAGTCCCAAAGGAAGGGATTCCTTGCCACTGTCAGTGTTAAATCTGTTGGAACGTTATTTCTTCTTTATTTCTTCTTTTTATTCCAAATGACACATTTTTTGTTTGCCTAAGTTTCTGTATAGAAATGGTTTGTTTAGAAGAGAAAATACTTGTCCTTATCAGATAGAAATTTTGTCTGGATATGAATGCAGTAGAAGCAGAAAAATAAAATCTTCCATTAAGGGAGATAGGAGTACATTGGCTGTTTCAGGATTTTTAGGCATACATCTCTAACTTGTTTGCTTTTCTGTCTTGATGTGTACCATTGTAGCAAATCTCTAGCACAACATTTTACACCTTTTAACACTCATATTTTCCACTTTGTTTTGAGGCGTAATTTAATATTACCTGGAATTAATACATAAGATAACTCAATTTCCTATCGCTATTTTTTTTTATTGTTTTCTGTAGTAGAGCATTTTGTTTCCTCACCATGGAACTTTAGGCTGTTTCTCTGCTGATTTCGTCAAACAGATTTAAAAAAAATAACCAACCAAAAAAATACAAAAAGCCTCCAAAACAAAACAAAAACAAAGCTGCCCCCTCCCCGCC
>JANHFX010009990.1:0-18503 GCA_027560015.1 Chloroceryle amazona | reverse complement strand
CCCCGTACTGGTGGATTGGTAGAACTAATAACTGTTAGATTATTATTTTAATATTTATAGTATTTATATTTTTTCTCTTCAAGAATATCGACATAACAAACTTCAGCAGTAGCTGGAATGATGGCTTGGCTTTCTGTGCAGTTCTCCATACTTACCTCCCAGCCCATATTCCCTATCAAGAACTAAATAGCCAGGACAAGGTAAGACAGTAAAAATCCAGTTCCTGGGACAGCAAGACTACATCATTAATGGCAATTAATAAAGAAGTAGTAACAAATCTGAATTCTAAAAAAAACCCAAACCAACAATATTACTGGGAATTATAATTGGTGTGCTTCAAACTACCTTGCTGCTATTCTTATAACCTTTTGATATTATGAGATCATTGGGTTAAACAGAACTTCTGAATGCATGTAAGAAAAAAAAAAAATAGTTCATCAATTTAAGTCTAAGGTATTTTATTTAACCGAAACAGTAAATGTTTCCAGTTTGGGTTTTGGAAGCAAGGAGCATCTAAGCTTAAAGATTTTAAATCCATCAAATTTGTGTGTTGACATGTTTTGTTCATCTCTTTTAATATCACAGAGATGTTATTTTACCCTGTTTTTCTCAAACTGATAAGTGATGGTGATACTCTTCTCAAGTGATAAATATCAAATAAATAGATGTCAAGGCTGCAGAGTAGTCTGTATATATTCTAGTGTGCTACAGTTAATACCTACTGGTGTGTTATCTGGAGATGTATTGTTAGTGATAATATATCCTTTAAAAATATTATAATATTCCATTATCACATGAATATTTTATTTATGCTTTTTAAAGAATAAATAATCTATTCTTTAGCATTTTATAACTCAGTCATTCTTCACTGACAGTGATTTTTTCAGCATTATCTTCTGAATGAGGAATTAATGAAAATTTTCCATACATTTTTGGACATGTTCATCCCTGTGGCTCTTTTTAAATTTCTGTACTCAAATTACAGACTTCATTTGAAGCAAGAGTAGCAGCATTACTATGAACATTTTTAATACCACTTTATTATGTTTGAAGTAGTGTGTCCTTGTTTTCTAACATGTTTTTATATCTCATGTAGAGAAGAAATTTCACTTTGGCTTTTCAGGCAGCAGAAAGTGTTGGCATCAAATCTACCCTGGTAAGTTTTAAATGCACACTGAATAAATTATGACCCATTTATAAAAGTCAAATTCTGTTTTGTACTTGGAAAGATTTTGATGCTTTATACTTAAAAATAGCAGAGGATGAGCTCAGCTACAGGTCATTACTCCTGTATTCACCAAAACTCATCTCTCAATATCATAAGAAATAATAATAAAGGCAATGGATTTTTTTTTTTTTGACAATAATTTGGGAAATAGTTGTGTGATACCATCTTCAAGAATTCATTAATTCTCTCCTGTCTCTGACCTACTTTCAAATTATTTGGGGTTTTTGGAATTCTGGATGTACAAGTCAAGCTATGTAATGTGTTCTTTTACTCAGTGTCAAGAGACACCTCTTTAAGTTTAGACTTTTAATTTGTCATCATTGTAAATAATTGTAAGTTTTTTTCAATTATTGTTTATAATAAGCTTTCTTATAAAAGATTAACTTAAATGAATTACTTTTCAGTGGTGTAGTACTTACTAGAAAAGGAAGATTTCTGAAGGTACAGAATTGGGAGTATCCCAAGCGCTTGTGAATAATCACAAAAATCCAGCTAAAATTCCAGTATCAGACATGATACTTAAGTAATACTTTCGTAACCTACATTCTGACAAAGCTGCCATAGTTAGCAACAAGTAATACAGCAAAGTCAGACATTTTTAAAAATAACACTTCCCTTGATCCTTATCAGTGCTTTTATTCCCCCAGCATTGTATTTACTGACAATGGCAGTGCAACTGTTGGACATTTGTACTTCAACTTTGTTAGTGATTTGAAATGTGGAAGTTTCTTACCAAGTGCTGATGTATGAATTAGATTGTAGAAAATAACTGCAGTAATTCTTACACAATCCAGCTTTAGTCCAAACGGTTACTGTTTGTCATTTTGTAATGTACTTACAGATACTCTAAAAAGGCAAGTTGGCTGGAATTAATTCTTCTAAGTGCAAATTGTTTCCATCTTAAGGCTTTAGTACCTATTGACACACCTGCATTTGCAGTGTCTACAATGTGTATGTTTGTGGATTTTCTTTTCCTTGTCCATATTGGACACGGGGTGGAGGATGAAAAAGGGTGTGAAATTGTAGTGGTGATGTAAGGGGAAGGTATTTCTTCCCTGAAAAGAAAGTGTTCAGCTACTTTCATGTAGAAAATTAAAAAAAAAAAACTAATTAACTTTCTCTTTTTTGAATTCTGGAGGTTCCTGGGCCCAAAGTTTACAAAATACACACAGTAAACAGCAATTATTAGAAACTATGTCACTCTTTTTTCCTTTGGTACACGTGCTGAAAAGGATAGATTAGGCTTTGTTTGCCATGATTATTCACTGACAATCTGGTGTGCTGTTACTGTGCAACACGTGTGAACTGCGCATCGCTTTGCCTCTTGGATATACGCAGCTTGGTAGTAAACTTCCCTCTTCCTTGCCTCTTTACTCAAAAATGCATACACATCAATCTAAAGTTCAGTAGTGCATTGTAAAATGGGATTTGGTTATTTATTGATTATTGATTCTGTGACTCACAGTTCCTGGGTAGATTGCGTTGACTTGCAAGACTGGTGTAGGGGTAGGTGAACACTCAAGTCTTGACTACTATACTGGTTGTACGAAGTGGGGGATAACTTGAGCGTGCACGGCATTAGGTATTTTGATTGTCAACAAAAATCAACAAAATAACTATCTACAGATAGGCTTTGTACAGCTGCTTCCATTTTGTAAGTAATACAAAGATGTATAGAAGAAAACAAAGCTTTCTTCATCAGTGCTTTAAATTGTGGAAACTTTCCAGATTTATCATTCCCACTATACTCACAAGATTATCGTTCCTGATTTTGACCAATCTGTTTTTGTGTGACAGGACATCAATGAAATGGTGCGAACTGAGCGTCCTGACTGGCAGAATGTCATGCTGTATGTTACAGCAATTTACAAATACTTTGAAACCTGAAACCCTAATAATTCAGCAGATCCATGGGATAGAACCAACATGAGCTACCAGATGGAAATCTTACTGAAATGCTAATCCCCATTTCACTGAAAACTGGCAACATTTGGGTCCCCTGAAGCTTCAGTGACACTATACTGGATTGCCTCAGATTGCTTCAGCTACTAAGCCTGGAAACAACTGTTTAAAAGCAAGAACTTGTTGCCACAGTGCTTGGAATAACCCAAGTTATTAAGCTATTCTAATTAATTATGTAGCCTAAAGAGCCTGGACTACTTATGTGCTGCCTTTCCAGACAGACTTCCTGAAGTTTTCTTTCCTAGGAGAGTAAGATGAATGGATCCTCCAGCATATAGGAGACTGAATGTACAGATAAAGCTTTGAGAAGGAAAAGGATAACATGGCATCATATTACTGAACTTCCTGTAGCATCTTGATACCACAGAGTCTGAATATTCTACCCGCAGCATGTGGCACCCCGGTACAGTAGAGTCCTTAATGGTAACTTAGTTACTGCCTTTACAGCTATTTTCCCTCCTTTAAAATGTGCACAGTACTCTAGGAAAACAAGCTTTTATTCCATAATGACAAATTGAGTGGAAAAGTGCTCTCGATACCTCGAAAAATCTGGCACAGAAGAACTCTTCATTCTAAAGCTTCATTATAAGCCTACCTCTGTCACAGTGATGTGGCTTCCAACTTTATCTTACAGATTGTAAAGACTAGCATATACAGCTCCTGGTTTTCAGGGTATGCTGTACTTCAAGGAATCTGTCCAAACTCCCTGTGCTTCCATTATAACAGAAATGAATCAATAATCAACTCTTCTATCGCTTGTTGTTTCCCCTCTTCCTCCTTTGCCTGTGTAGTGCACACAGCTCCCCCAGGCTTGGCTTTACAGCAATACAAGTATCCATCATGGATTTCTGTGGTAGAATTTTGGGACTGGCATAGCATTTCCTCTCCAGAGAAGATATTTTCAATAAGATGTAATAATGAAGTAGTTTGTTTCAAAATCTGGCTTTGCCATGTATTGTTCTGTGTGGTTTTCATTGATCTTGCACATCCTCATCTGACTGACAGAAGGTGAGACGTTCCCTGACAAGAACTATGGAGGAACGGATGTAATGTGTATACACCCAGTAGTCCTGAATATGGTGTGGAAATGACTCACTGTCACAAGGAAGGAATTTGAGAAACTTTAGTCTGATCAACTTCTATTTTCCTAAAATGTACCTGAATTCACATAACAGCTCTTGGGCAAAAGAGTTCAAGTAAGTGCCTTAGCGATCATTGAATTGATCCATCCTGGCACTGCAGGGGCTTGTGCGGAATGTTAATGGCTCAGAATGATTTCACTTGATCCATTTGTCATGTGCCGTTTGCTGTAATCTTGTTTGTCCAATCAGGGGAGGACTTCACTCTGTCATTGCTTCTGCCTCTTACTTTTCTGAATACTTATCACAGTTGAACATCTCTCATTAATATTAAGCAGGAGCCTGCTTTAGAAGTGAGTTCTGTGACAACTGCTATTTATAAGCACATGTTCTTTCAACACATTAACCCTCTTATAAAGAAAATGAATCTGCCATTCCTATGGTGCTCTTATGACTGTTAAGGACAGTTTGAATGTCATGGATGTTAACCCAGTGAATGCAGCTGTGCTTGGCATCTGTGAAACTTCATCATGGTATAAAAGCACAGATTTAACTCAAAATTATTGCCAAATCCAAAAACCTATCATCTGAAGAACATAGCCCATGTGAAGAGTAATAATAATTCAGCATGTCTCTAGCAGCTAGCACTGTATAAAAATACACGCTTACATTGATTATGTGCCTGTGAGAATTATGACAATTTACAAAATAACTACATAATCCATGCTAAGGGCCTTTGGAGAAGTTTTCAGAGAGCAGTGTCTCAGACGTTCTCGCAGTTCTTCAGATTGCTAAAGTAGCTAGATACCCTTGGATTCTTAACTGGTGCATTTGAAGAGCCAACGTAATCTAAAGACAATTGTTGCAAGAGAGGGTTCGAGTGAAAAATCTTCATTAGCAGATTTTAATAAAAGTCTGAAATACAATTTCCTCTTGTATATCTGTTCAAAAATTTTTACTTCATTTCTTCAAATAAGTTTGGATAAGAACAGTCTTATTGGAAATACACATTATTGCTGTCTCATTCCAGCTTCTCCTACTAAATTCCAGGTTTTGCCAATTTGTGTTTAAAATACTTTCTATTCATCCTCTGAACAGACATCTTTATCTCTGATTGTTTTATTCATTGCCTTAGATTGTAAGTATTTTTTTTTTTTTATAATGAAAAGAGGAGCATTTTTTGCTCCAAATTCACTCATGACCTGTTTTGTTAAGGTAATTTGAGCTTCAGGCTGATTTTTTTTTTTTTTTTTTTTTTTCTGTCCAGTGGTCAACTTCATTTACCTGGAATTAGTCTTTACTGAAGTAACACTAGTAGCCTAACCATTTGTAAAAGGGGAAATCACATTTTCCAGCACCTTCTGTTAAAAAGATGGGCTGATAGTCTTCTTTTGTTGAACTTCAGAACTCTAAACTTCTTCTTGATGTGATCTGTCTTCTAAACCTCCGCTGAATTCATAACGGTAAAGGAATATTTGGCTTCACAAAGAGAATATATTTTTGTTTTAGATAATGATATATCTGAGCCTTTACATATGAGGTGCTGCATATAAGGTCCAAGTGGAAGTAATGAAGCAATGGAAGACCTAAATCTGCCATAATGCCCTGCTGCACTCTACAACATGATTTTTCTGAAGGTTCAAACCCTATAGAATGTTTCAAGAGGAAGAATAGCTGTAGCCCTTCTGGATGTGGATGATAGAGTTCTCTTTGGTTCCTACTCACAGTTAATCCTGAAACAGCCTGAGGTTTTTGTACATAATAAGTGCAAGTTTATAATCATTTACTTTCTTTTTAATCCAGAAAATATTTCTGATTGTACTAAAAAAAGGACAAATATTTTATCATCAATTTATATTACTGCATTTTACTATGTGCCTTGCAAATGCCTGTGCTGTAGTATATCAGGGTTACTCATTGCCTGCTGTAGGGGTGAGGTGGGCAACGAAATGGAGCTGTCGAACATATTGATGCAGCTGCAGCTATATCATCTTCTGGATCCTGCTTACGAAAAAGCTTCCACAGATTAGAGAGGTCACTTTGGAGCCAGGTGTGTATTGGGTTGTTATTATATATTAGTTATCATCCTGATGCAAGGTTGTTAGCAGTGAACTGAACGAACAGTTGTGGGGCTTTCTTTGGAAAAAAAAAAAAAAGAGATGGGAGGAAAAACTTTAGTTTGGGTTATTTGGGAAAGTTCTGCCAGAGGGGTTTTGGTAGGGAGTATCTAAAAAGAACAGAACTGAGGTGACTTCTGAATGGATTACACTTGATTTGTTTTTCAGTTGATTCTGTTTGACCCAGTTTGATTTGGTTATCTTGTATATTTAAATAGGAACACTAATTTAGTACCTCTGGTGTGACTCTCTGGCTCTCACAAAGACTCTCATTCTCATGCCTCTGAAAAATTGTGAGTGAAATTTTCCCTTTTAAAATTGTGCTTGTGGCTAGGTTACCCAGAACATAGAATATTTAATTACAACATATTCTCATTTAAAAGTAAATTTCAGTCTCTTTTGCATAATATATTTTCTTCAAGTTACATGCAGCATTTCTGAGGTGTTTGGTTTTTTTTCTCCAATTTTGTAAAATATTTCCACTGTTTGTTTTTCTGTAAAGTCCATCATGATGCTCTAGGGGCCTCTTAATTTGCCTCAACTAAATGTGTTGGTGTAAACTCAGTGTCACTGGCAGCAGTTGTATCCTGGTTTTATATACATAAGGAGAAATAAATTTGGCCCTTGCTCTTAATGATGCAGTACAGTGGTTTAAACTGCTGGGAATCTGCCTTAACAATTTTGTAGCTGTGATGAAAAATCCTCACTAGTATCTCATTTCTGTTAATAATCCCAATGTTAAGTTCTATTTTCTCAGTTACCCGATTCAACATTTCAGACATTTGGAGTCTGTCGCATCTTTTGCATCACCAAAAAATTACTTTTATTCAATTGTCTCTATTTCTGTGCAGTTTTGGCTCAGGGTATAAATTTTGTTATAGCCTAGTTTTAAACAAGATTATTTGGGAACTAGGAGATATGCAGAACTTCTGCTTGTTTTTCTTACTGTGTGTTCTCCTTGTGACTGGTTTGGAACCTTTGTCTGGTTTTCAGGTGATACGTGACTGTATCTTCCAAAGCTGTCCCCTCTGGATAGCTGGAGTGAAGCTATGCATAGGCTGGAGTTAAGCCTTTAAAACTGTGTTCATGTGACTCGTGGTGACTTCTTAAACGCCTCTTGCAACTAATACAATCACAGCTTAACTGCAGGCTGCATCAAGCAGGAGATATTAAGGGGCAGAATTCTTCTGGGAAAGAATCCAGTTGTACACCTTTACACGATCTTTTGCCTATTGGGAGTAATTCTCTTGCTGAGGTGGCCTAAGAAAGAGGATTTTAAAATAGTAGTGTTCATGTACAGACTGATTTAACTATGTAGTTTGTTTGTGGTCCTTCCCTTGACTTGACAAATATTTGTTTCTGGTTTATATTCTGCCAAGCTCTTAGTTCTGCAATTCCTTTCTTTAAGCTAGCATTAGTGTTTGAATACTCAGTAATAATAACCAGTTGGAGAAATGATTTGGTGAGAAGTAGTTATCATCTGTGAGTTCTGGACATGCTACTGTGCTTTCCCAAGTTAATGTGTGTGGACTAGCAAAACATGTCAGAGCTGCTTAACTCTCCCTTGACTTTCTTATTTCTCATATAGCCTTATTTCTCCCTAGTCCTGGGGTCCATCAGCTGTTCTTGACCCCAAACTATCAACTCCTAGGACAATTTAAGAGTTCATAGACAGCTTTTACTATATTTAATTGTCCCCTTTTAGAAAGGTATCCTCAGCAGTGTTTCTGCTTTCCAAGAAGAGTGGCTGGATGGGTGTTAAATTACTGCCTGGCTTGCTGAGCATTCCCAGCCCTTCATTGATGTAAGGTTTTTTTTCTGTTGTATTCCCTGATTTCAGATCAGTGTTGTAGTACACTTTGTAATTGTCAAAGCCAGGATGCTAAGCATCTGGAATATGTAGCAAGTATGCTTTCGATAATTAATGCTAGATAATGTAAAAGATCATGGCTTGTACAGTTCTTATTTCTGTTAGTGTTGATAGGAGTGTCTTTTACTCTGCATGTATTTGCACTTGCCAACTTCGGGCATGCAACACCCTTGAACTCAGTTTGACAAGGCCACTGTCTAGCCTCCTTCAGTTAACTCATTCGGTGATAACAGAATTATTTCCTCGCACTGAAACTTCAGTAAAGCCTATGAATGCCACATTACTTCCTTCCAACTGACAGTAGCTTTTACTTGAAATATTCCTTATCCTTAGGCCACTGTCCACCACAGAGTTGCACATAAAGTTCCCATCAGTTCCAGCAGGACTTGTGGATGCAAAGCAGTAAACTTTTGGCAGAATATTATAGCAGCCTGATGCAATTAAGCTGGTTTCATTTTAATCTCCTATTTTCAGGGGTTTCAGTTTAGCCAAAATCACTTACTCAAAGCTAAAATGTGTCATGTTTGTTCTCCACTGGGAAGTATGCTTCTGTTTAATAATATTTTTATGAGATTGTATTTATGGAAATGGAAAGAAAAATGTCATGAAGCTAGTTTTGTTGCACTTTTCTAAGGCTTTTGTATTTTGCATAGAGTTCTAGAATATGAGCAAGTTGTTTGGGGAAGTCAAGGCTTAAAACCTACTCGGCCCCAGCATAGCAATGTATTACATGCATTTTCATTCTAGTGATATATGTATTGTTTTAATTGCATGTAACTAGTGTATTTATATGGTAGGTAGGAAGCCCAGTGGACATTTCCTGCTGCAGAGGAGCCATTGGCAGTCCTGGTTCCACAGTTCATGAACTGACCTGTTTTGACACTAGACTGCATTTGCAATAATGGAATAGTCAGTTTTTGTTTCTGAGCTCTGTTTCAACAAATGGGGAGAAAGAGGCTCTTTTGTTGTTTTTGTTGTTGAATTTTCTCTGGAGACTTTTACTGGTTCCCAACTATTGCATATGTTCAATTAGGATGATTGCTTGGGAATCAGTTGAGTAAAGAGGGCACTAATACACATAACATACTCAAGTAATTAATCCCTGTAACTTACAACATTTCAGTTTGTTAGAACTTTTGGTTTTACTTGTATTGTAAAGTCAATCTTACTATTTTTAAGTAGCACTTTTATACATATCTGAAGGGTTTTTTTGAATAGAAATGTTTTTACTGTATGTTACCTAATGGGAAGCAAATACAACACTGCTAAACAAAGCGTAGACTAGTTAACGTCCAGACTGTAAGTTCACTTTAGGTCAGTAGTGATCAAGAGTTGTTCACTGTATATGAAATAAATCAGTGATCCCATTTAATACTGGACAACTCTCCAGATCAAAGTCAGAAGGGCATTACTTGGTACCCTCCAACTCTTGGATGAGGGTACTTTCAGTTCAGGTGTGACACAGAATTGACAGAACAGTGTGATGAATTTTGGACTTCAAGGAAGACTAGGATTGTATTGATGTCTCAGTCTAACTTCAGAGCACTATATTAGATAAGGACTAACCTTGTTTAAGATGACACTGCAGCCAGTAATAGTATCTCCTAAATAGCCAATTTAAAGCTCATTTTCCATGGCCTTTAAAGATGATGTAAAAGACACTAATTCTTAAAAGCTCTTCTCATCTCTACAGCTTTTCCGGTTTGCATTGGTTTTATAGTCCCTTGAAACACAACTGTTAGACTGACCTAACAGTGCGCGCGTGAGTTTGATAAGTCTTGTTCTAGACAGCAAGCACTTTTCTTTTTTGCAGAACCCTTTCAAATGGTTTACACACACACTGAGGTATATGGACATTTTACATACATAGAGAGGTTTTGCATAAATGTACATATATACACACATATACATGCGTATACATATATGGACATCTACAGGTTCTGAAAACTGAACATGTTTCAAGAAGTACTTGTGTCTTGAATACTTGGGCTGGTGTATTAATGTATATATTTAAAGGAAAAAAACATTTTGTTTGCTTCTAGTTAGAGCTGAGAAATAGAAGTTTGAGGAAAATTTGGAAGTATGTTCAAATTGTATTTCACCCTGTTTCTGATTTGAGAGGCACAAGCTGTTAATCATTGGAACTTTTAAAAGGTCAGCAAGCATTACTTTAAGGTAAACCTTTTGGAGGACCAATATGCTTTTAGTTTGCAAGGACCACTAAAGATCTGGGCATTTATTTTCTCCATAATGTATTCTGTATGAGTATTTAGTATGTATGCCTTCAATTTGCCAATGTTGCCATGTTTTCTTCTTGATTATCATGAAATAAAGATTGCAAATATCAAAATGTGTGGTTTATGGTTTTTTTGAGTGAAGACTCTACAAAAGGAAATATTTAACACTATTTCTGGCACCATGGATTTTCAGGACTAAATGTTACAGGAAATAGTTTGCGGAGGTTTACACGCTATGGATGAGAAGTGCATGTGAACGATGTGCATGTGAACGACTTGCATGCACAGAACCTCCTGATTTTTTTGGAAACATATCTCTTTTGGAATACCAGCATCCTTCACAGTATCTACCCCCAAAGGGTTTGAAATGAGAAGGTGGTGAATACCCTAGATAAGAGGTACATATTTAAGGCATCTGCTTAGCCTGTATTGTCCTAGTCTTGAATATGAGTAACAGAGAAGGGAGTTGCAGAGAATATGTTCCATTTAGTCAACTTCTGCAATACATTGCAGGATTATAATTGTTTAAATCTTACTTAACCCAACCCAAGTAAGGCAATGCATGTGTGTGCAGTCACTCCTTCTCTTTCTACAGGAATTGGGCTGGGGAGGGATTGGGGGCTTGATCTCTAGACCAGTTCTGAGCATTTCAAGCAGATGCCTAAAAGTAAAATTTCCAGGTGAAAATAAAAACTAGAACACCTTCAATCTGATTTAGTCTCAGTCATCCTGGATGGTAACTGTTTTCAGATGCTGCTTTTAGAGCTTTAATTTCAAGTGCTCTCAAATAAATTGGATCCAGAGGTTTGAAGTATTTATTCCAAACATTCTTAAATGCACTCCCTACTATAGATATTTTAATTCTATTTCTTACACAATTTTTCTGAGATTTTGTGTGGTGTTTTCTGACTGTTCACAGACCAGAGAAATCTTTGTCTCAATAATGCTATTCTGCAAGAAAATGTCTCACTTCTCCTTTCTTGAGATGAAATTTCTCCCTGAATGTGAATGGTTAAAAAAAATTCTTCATAGTTCTCAGAATGGATTTATATCCTGTTTTTAATCATGGATCTTTAGTTTCTTTTAAAAATAAATGATTTAAAAGTGCAGTGTAGTAAACTTGTGCCAGAAAACATACATTTTTCTTTTCTGTAGCAAGTGCATGACAGGATTGTAGAAGTGACTTGTACTCCTGCAGCTGGCACTCTGAAGGTCGAGACAGAAGCGGCGAGCCGGACACAGGCCAGGCCTGAGGTATGCTGAAGCAATGTCAGCACAAGCTGTAGAGCTGCAACTTTTCTTTCCCATATTCACTAAAATAATATTCCCTAACCAAAGGGTTTTTTTCATGAATTGTCTTCCAAGCTGTCACTAGAGAATTCAGTTAAAAATGTGAAATTAGCTCCATAAGTGTGTTTAAGTTAAATATAATAAAATCAGTTAAATAATTTTGAAGGTCTTACTGTGATGAAAATCTACAGATAATAAAATAGTAATAAGAAAGGAATAGTAAAATAAAAACCTCAGAAGCAACAGGAAGATAACATTCCATTGTATTAAATCACAGAAGCTTATATTGGAGTCATGGTTCTGCAGTTAAATTCTATGTAGCAACTAGGTTAGCATTACAGCAATTCAGCTAAAATTGTTATCAGCATGGGTTTCATAATTGCTTTAATCAACAGAACAGACTTGGATTATATCATGTGTACTGCCAAGACCTGTGTGCTTAGACAGTGCATAGACAAGAAGGGCTCGTGGAAACGTAAGTTCTTCCCACCCAAAACTCTCTTAAAACAGAGACACTATCTTATAGAAACGTTATTAACAGACAGCAGCTGCTGCAGAGACTTTTTTTTTTTTTATAAAAAGCACTGAATTTTGTGCCTTTTGCAATGTTCACCTTCTCTTAGCTCCCTCCCTGTTTTGTCTGCAGTTTGTTGGGGTGGTTTTTCAGCACTATCTTTCCTTGGGCCCAGCATTCGTGTTCTCATTTCTTAAATTGGTATGTTTTCTTTTTCATCCTCAATACTAAAGGTTGAGTGAAGTACAGAATTCTTCTCTGAATTTGTTTGAAAAGTAGTGATGGTATTGTAGAAAGCTCCAATACCTACTGTATGATTTATGGCTTGATCCTTGCAACCCAACACCTTGAATGGAGAAGTTAGCTCATTATGTGTTCCTGGCAGCACAAGACTAGAACAACATCTATGTCTAATTAAATTGGTTTTACTAACTTCATTTCTATTACAAAAAGTGGCTTTGAAACTTTTCCCGTGCAAGTCTTTTGTTCAGAAAAAAAAAAAAATTGTTAAGTTTTTAAAAAAAGAAAAGTAGGTAAGAGACTTAAGCCATCAATCCTAATCCAGGTTAAGGCTTTCACTAGTCTTTCTCTGCCATTTCCCTCTAGCACCATGGTTTAACTGAATTCTGTTTGTAGAACAGAATTTCAGTCTATAAAATGCCTTGTTTGAAAAAATGTCAGCTTTTCTTAGATGTTCTTTACCCTTCAGGATTTTCAGTTCTTTGGAAGCTCTTTAATCTCATTATGAAAATAGGGTTGAACACAGCAATGCCTTATCACAGTATTTTTTTTTTACTAGACATTTGCATTGATTATATAGTGTGAGGAGATAGTTGTGCTTCTCTGCAGTGCTGTACATCACTCACTGCCTTGTTTATAGTCCTTTTCTTAAACCATTTTAGGCTCTTTCCTCAAGCCAGAAGCCTAAAAGTTAAGCTCTTAAAAATGAAAGAAACTTGAGCAGGAGACATAACAGTCTGGAGACAACTTCACTGAGCTGTTGACAATATCATATTTTTCAAAAATAAATATCCTACAGAGCATTAAAATGCCAGTGTGTTGAGTTAACACTGTGTGTCTGTGGGGCCACATGCAGAGTCCATGGGCTGCAATAGAGTAGAGCTGGCCGTGCACATAACCAGTGCCAGCTCTTGAAAATCACAACATTGGCGCTTATGATCCTGAACGGTGGCAAGCATCAGCAGTTTTGCAGTTCAGGAGCTGTTCAGTCCTTCTGAAAAACCTTTCCTTAAAATGGCTTAGCTAACAAAATCATACAGCTGGACTGTTGTCCCAGCAGGGAAGAAACGTAAAGGGAAGGTATGCTGCAGTTGTCCTCTTGGCCAGAGGTACAGATGTTATACAGGCATTGGAACAGGGGGCTAAAACACAGATTTAGCTTTATAAACCTATGAAGTTCCATCATTTTGCATCAACATTTCCAGCACGCACTATTCCCTGCCAGGGAGTGGTGGGGAGCAGGGTCAGGAGCTACTTAGTCTCAAATTTGTGTTGTAACGGAGTGTGGTTACACACAGTGTATATTTTGTCAAATAATGGTTGCCCTCTCATTGTTCCTTAGAAGAAAATTAGAATAGTGTGAGGGAAGAAGAATAATCCGAGTACTTCTGCTGGGCCTTGCAACTCCAACAGTTCATTTATTGTATAAAGGTATCTTTTCTATATTACTATTACAGAAAATAAATAGCTGTTGCTCTGCAGCTCCCACATGATGATTCATGCTACCAGTTTTTCTTCTATTTATAGTCTACAGAGAATGCTTAAATTTAGATTGAACTCCATCCCTTAGTCAGTCATGCTGAATAGCATTTAGAGAAATGAAGCCACAGTCCATTGGGGCAGTGCCTTTTACAGAGAGTAGTCCAACTCTCAACATGATATTACTGAAAACCCTTGTGTTCCTGACCAAGTACAAATGACAGGCTTTAAACGGTGTTGGGGATATGGTTTGTATTTCCCCGTGAGCAGAAATCTTACCTTGACTTCAGCTTGTTTTCCTTAAGTCTAGGTAAAAGTTAATCTCCTCCTATCCTGCAACTGAACAGTTTGTGAGAAGGCTTCAGTCTCTGGCACAGAGGAGTGTCCTTCATAAGCTGTTAGTCATGGGCACTTCCAGCAAAATTTTGCACGTGTAACTTTGTTAAAGGACGCTTTTCAGAAAATGTTTTTGTATTTTAAAAAAATCATGTTGTATTTTAAAATTACTAGCAAATATTTAATGCTGAACAATGTAAGATAAACACTTGCACATACATAGGCATATGGATTCTTCTTTAATGTTGAAGGATTTGCTTGTGTTTCCAAAGGACTTAAAGTAACCCTGCCTTCATTCCTTCTCGTAGACTAACACATCTGCTTTTCACTGCTTTTGAGGAGATTCAGGTAGTATTTGTGGGGATGGGATTTCGTACAAGTCAAAACACATCATTTTAAGTGTCTTGTTCAACAATATGTGTGCTAATATAATATTTGATTTGATATTTCTTTGCAAAATATACATCCCTTAAATATAATTTTGCACATATCAGCTGATTCTCTCTGGTTAGAAATAAAAGCTTCTGGACAGAAAAGAGCTCCAAAGCTGATAAAGAATAATCTCTTTCTTAAAGACAGTAATTATTTTTCTATTTAAAAAAAGACTAATTCTTCCAGATTCTGTTCCAGGCAAGCTGATTATCACTTTCACACAGAAGCCTCATTACATAGGTATGATTTTCCTGCTATCTTGCTGCTTACCAGAGTGGCAGGCTGATTTTGGTTATAGTCATTATATGAGTCTGTTTTGTGTTTATAGCAGCATCACTGACGTGCCCAAGCAGACTGTTGTTTATTCAGGAGCAGCAAAGAGAAGGGTGAGTTTCATGAGAGGTCTGAAGTATGATGTTTTGACTTACTTTGCTCTCATCTCTTTGAAGGAAGCATTTCAAGGTTTATTCTACAGTCTTTCTAGAGGTTACTACTTGAGCTCAGTCGTTAGGTCTGAGAAGTGCCAATAGTGTCTTATCAGTGCTTTTCAGCTGCCCAAAATTCAGGAGCTTGGGTTTGTTCCATTAGGAGGTAGTGTACAGTATGTTACCACAACTCTGCTTTTCAGGAATGAAAAAGCCCTCTTGGCTGTACATGGGAGAATCAGAAAACTTCATTTCTTTCCTTGCAGTCCTGGACTTCTTTCAGCTCACAGACTGAGCCAGCAGCCAGCTCTAAGCATGTGGCAGTTCTTGCCCCATGGCTACTGAGGCTGCTGGAAGCTGTTCTGTTTCCAGGTATTTCATCCTACCTCTTCATGTAGTCCCTTCTCAAAGTGTATCTGGCCACAGCAGTCGTAGTGATGCTGGGTTTTCCTTCATGAGTGACTAAGAAAAGAAAGGCTGTTTGTTAGGGCGCTCTTGTACTGCCACCCCTCCATAGATTACAAAAACAAAGGGAAAAAAAGAAATGTGATTGTATTCCTTACTGTCAACTTACTGTCATGGTTGGCCACTGGTAAGGGAGGGCTTAAGTAGAAATATCTACAGGTAAGGAAAATACACACTGAATATGCATGAGAAGAAATCCAATCTAAAGAACAGTGCAGTTCTGATACTTGACAGGGATGATAGCATAAAAAGAGTAGAAAGCCAATTAATTTCTTAATTCAAGAGAAAGGTGATGGACCTATTCAGATGTTACTGTAGTAAAGAAAGCTATCGTGTCCAACTGCTAGATAGGACATAAGCCAGCAGCTGCTCATTATAAACACATTTACTTTTGCAGAAGTGAGAAAAGAGCATGCAAAAGTAATAGATGATCTGGCTCAGTTGCTCTGGGAGGTGTTAATACAGATTTTTAACATCTTGAAATACTACACAATTCCCAGCTGCACAGAGAAAATCAGTAGGTGACAATGGAGATATGCCATCCAAACTGAAGTGGCTGAGGAGGGAAGAAAACAGTGGTTTGGTGGTTTTGGTAATGGTATCAGAATGCTTTTATGGAAAAAAATGTATTTTATAAGAAACTTTAACATTTTGTCAGGGTGCTATTACCAGCCAGCCCTTTGAAAGCACTCAGGCATTTGCTTTGGGTCTTCTATGACTTGCTGATTTACAAGAAAATCAACACAGTATAAATCAAATAATCTTAAAACTGATTAGCTGCAGAAATCAAAGCTGAGTTATAACTGGGAAAAGAAATATTCAGTGAAGCATTTCTGGGATATTCAAAGATACATTGATCAACATCTGATCAGCGTCTTTCCATACAAGGAAACTTGTAAGATAATGTGCTGAGAACTGGACAGTTGGAAGAAACCAGCCTGACAGCTCAATAGAAGGAACTGCCTGCAACAACTTTGGTTTTAATGTATTCAGGAGCAAAATCATGTTTAGAAACTGCATCTCTGCTCCTTGAAAGTATTTCCAGCTTTCATTGATTTCAGTGGGAGAAGAGTCATTTGGATGTCTCTGAGGATCTGGGCCAAAGATGAGAGGCAGTCTCTACAGTATAGCAACACTGAACAGATGCAGCAGATCCTGGCAGACAGCTCCTTGCTACCACACGGTACTTGCCCCTCTAGTTCAAACACAATTGCACAGCATAAAATTTTGTGGAGTATTAACTAGGAATGGGAAAATGCTACTTCTTGTACAGGGTGAAAGTGAGACCATTACACAAACAGGGACCAATTCCACTGTCAACATTTTTCAGAAAGCTCTGTGCAAGCTTCATATAGGCAGGCAGCATTTCTGGATTTATCAATATTGCAGCATGTTTTGACAAGGCTTCTAAATTTTTCATCGCACCCCATTTTTGCTTTTTGTCTTGACTTGGCTAGTCAATATAGGTGGTCCTTAAAATCATTATGTGTTACTGTATGGTAGGTTACTCCAGCCTTTTCTGTAACTTCCTGGAAAAAATACGTTTGCGTTGGGAGCAGTGCTCTGGCCTCCACTCTGCTCTGGGACCCCCAGCTGCATGGCTGAGGCTGCCAGGTACCAGCCTGCCTTCCGTCTGGGGTGAGAGGGGAGGGCAGAGCAGCGCAGGCTGCTGCTGCCACCACTCCATTTTTAATGCTTAAATGCTCATAGGTTTTGAGGTTGGTACTGAAGTGGCTGGTTCCAGTTCTTCTGCTACCTTCCTACTGTCTTGATACACCAAAAAAATCTTACGGCGTCATTCGTGCTCTTGCTGCCAAAGAGGGCTGGGTAAGGTGGTTGCCCATGGGTTAGAGTAAGGTGCATATGCTTCTGGCAAACGTGATGTGAGCAAAGCATCTCTGGTGTTGGGAATCCTGAAATAAAAATTTCTGTTGCATGGCACAAGCATCCAAGCTGTGGAAGTTCGCTCTGAAGAGAGGCCTGGGCTGGCTGTAGTTAAATGAATCGGTGTTTCAAAGACTGGGCTCTGCCATGTAGGTGGTGGGAAGTGTGGAGTCATGCTGGTGGTTTTTCCTGTTTGTAATGTCCAACCAATAGGACCATGTAGATAAATTACTTGCTAAGATATAAAGTTGAGAAACAGAAATTAAAATAACTTAGATCTCCACAAAGAGCAGTGGGTTCAAATTCTTGAGAGGTTCTCTCCCCCCTTCAGAATTGCTGGGAGATGAGTCATGGCTGTTCCCCAAGTCTGTTCCTGCGGAGGAACAGGAGGTGGCTGGGGCCATGTGCAGCCCCAAGGGGCACGGCCTGGCTCCGGCAGGAAGTGCAAGTGTGTGTGCAGTGGTGGGATCCACAAGGACCTGCTCAGTGGGAAATGTGAAACTTCTGTAAAATACTTCATGTCTTTACTGAGAACTCTTAAACACTTCCAGAGTAGTAATACGTGGGGTTTTCTTTACACTGGAGATAACGACAGTTAAGCAGAGAAGAGAAAAAGTGTAAGTTCCTGTCTGCTTGTGCAGTCTTTCAGAAGCTCTCCGCTTAATCTAGCTGTAGGCTTAAACTCCCTGGGTGGGTTTTCCAGCCTACAAAGAAGTAAAGGCTTAGAACAATGTACGGAGAAAGCTCTCCTCTTTCTTTCCTCTCCTCTTTCCTCTCCTCCTGTCATTGTATGCGGATCAAGCACAGTAAAAGCCCGGTTCTGTCACTCGCAGGTCCCTCAAGACAAGAGCCGGACTTCTCGAAGTAAGTGATAGTCTCTCCTTCAGCCGCTTTGCGAGGTGCTGGTCCGGGTTGCCGTTGGTGCAGATTCCCCCCCCAGCCCAC
>JANHFX010009989.1:0-84303 GCA_027560015.1 Chloroceryle amazona | reverse complement strand
GGGGCAGCCACCACCTCTCTGGGCAGCCTGGGCCAGGCTCTCCCCACCCTCAGCACCAAAAATCTCTCCCTTCTCTCTGATCTAAACCTCCCTTTTTTAGTTTAAACCCATCCCCCCTTGTCCTGTCCCAACAGCCCCTGCTCCAAAGTCTGTCCCCATCTTTCTGCCAGGCCCCTTGAAGTCCTGCCAGGCCCCCAGAAGGTCTCCCCAGAGACAGGTCTATGTCACTCCTGTGCTGAGGAGTCCAGAGCTGGCCCCAGAGCAGAGGGGCAGGATCCCCTCCCTCGACCTGCTGCTCACGCTGCTGGATGTGACCACAGCCTGGGATGTGACCCCCTCTGTTCCACCGCAGGAGGCTGCGCGGTGCCTGTGAGGGACTCGGAACTCTTCCCACTCCCTCTCCAGTGTGTTGCTGGGAGGTTTTTCTCTGGGCAAGAGGACAGGTGAGGAGCCCCCGTAGCCTTTTCTGCAGCCCCTCATTTCTCATTTGTGTTCCAGAGCTGTCACCATTCCACTTAAGGCAGAAAGAGGTTCCAGACTTGCCCAGAGATTTCAGCTGCTGTAGCCCCAGGTCCTTCCTTGGTCCCTTGGTGCAGCACATTTGTTAAAAACCTCGAGGCCAGACAACAAACCTCCCAGAGTTGTTACACCGTGACCCGGAGGAATATGTGACTGTTGGGGCATTCTGAGACCTGCTGGTTTTCTCCTGGTGCATTTGCAGGTGGATTCAAGCAAAAAAAGAAACAAGTGGGTGTTAAGATTTGCTTTAAAAGTGGCACAGCATTAATTATTTTTCCCCCTCTTAAAAAAAGAAAGAAAAGGCAACCCCCCCGAATGGATGAAAGATACTAATACTAGTAAGAGAGACCTGAACAACAGAAGTTTTTCTTCATGAATGCTTTTTGAAGCGAATGTGGACCTCAGATTGAAGCTCTAACTGCTTTATTTAAAGAGAAAGCAAACAGCTGTCACCGAGCACTGCACAAAAAGCTCCAAGCTAGCAGCTAGCTCAGAAAGCAGCACCTTAGGTAAGCTTCAAGGAGTCATGCTTGACATCTCCCTGTCTGAAGCTCCTGCAAACAGATGTTATAAACAGATTTTTTTTTTCTAAAGCCCAAAAAAGCGTGATTAAAAAAAAAAAACCTTGTTAGATGTATCGGTAATTTTTCCTGACAGCTTTGTCTTAGGAATGTGCTAATTTAGGGATGAAAGTATGACAAGATAAAGAAACAAGGAAAGAGGGGTTTGAAGTGGAAGATGGGCTGGTTTTCTGCATAGATAAGGACTGGCTCATCAGAAAAAGGATTCTGTGAAGCGATTTGGGCACGATGCTTTTCGCTGTGAAGTTGATCTTTTTAACCACATTAACTTCAAGTACGCCAGTAAAAATTCTGCTGCGTGTTAGTCAAAAATAGCTGTTGTAGAAGCTGCGGGGAGCCGTTGTCTGTCTGTCTCTCTACCGGTATCCAGATGGTTTTGACAGTGTGGGTTTTGTGCAAAGCCCTCGTGTGTAGAGAGAACCTCGGTAACAGCCGAGGCTGGATAATAAAAACAAATAGCTGCTCATCTAGGAGGGGAATTTTCATCTTGCGAAGGAGGACGGGACTCTCTTGGTGGGGGATGGAGGGAAGGCTTCGTGCTACCCTGATGTGTTGTCGCATCTTCTGGTCGAGGGTTGTGGCAGGGGGTGGAGGGACCTCTGCTAGAGTCACCCTGCGGGTTTTCTGTTGATGTGCCAGGGGCTGTTGGTAGTCTGGAAGTTTAGATTGCTCTTTGCCACCAGCAGGGTTTTAACGTGGCCCTTTTTCTGCTCTTGTACTGCCTTTTTCAGGTGGGATTTATGCAGCTCACATTTACGGTTTTTAGGTTATGGGGTGTTCATTTGAGTGCTGCAGAGGATGGAGTTACTCCGGTGTATTCATGGAATCACCCTGTCAGTAAAACTGGGTGAAACTAACTCAGTGTTTTGCTCTCAGGCTCCCTGAGCTTTCTTAGCGCTTCCCTTTGGTCTGTTTCCCGTTTTCAGTTTGTGAAGCAAAAGGGAAGGGGGTCCAAATTGGGTCAGCTTGTCTCAAATCCCCAAAGACAAGGGTCCAGACCTAACATGGTAGATGGTCAGGAGCCCAAATGGTTCTGAGGCGTCAGGTTTTACTGTCAGAGCGATAAGGGGAGGACGCAGGGTACCCTGCAGTGTGGTCACTCTACACTTGTAGCTGTATTTTCTTTTTAAATAATCCCTAATGCCTCGCTAAATTGTTTGTTTGCTTTTGCTTTCTTTTAACTCTGTCTCTGTAGTCAAAAAGCAAATGGAACTGAAGTCCAGAGGAGTGAAGCTGATGCCCAGCAAGGACAATAACCAGAAGACATCAGTGTGTAAGTGTTTTTTGCCTCCTCCTTATGAGCTGTCTTTTGAATAATGATCTCCTGGACCATTTCATTTGACTTTTCAATAATCTCTAAAACTTTGCCACTCTTAAAAGTTTAAATGCTTTTCCCTCTCTTCCCTCTGCATTACTGCATCACCTCCTCCCAGTGCTCTATTCACAAGCATGTACTAACTCCTTGGCGTGGGAATGGAGGGGATGGGTGTGTGTGCCTTTGATATATACTGTATGCTCCCGGGGGACTTCTTGTAGTGTGGAAGGTGTCAAACTGTAAACCGGTGTGAAAACAGAACTAATGGTACCACTGGAAAACGAGGAGTAGGGATAAGGAACCACACCAGAAAGACCCATTAGCCAACCTGCGGAGGTGAGAGCAGGCTCTGTCGTCTTCTCTTTGCATTTTATTAAGTTACTGCTGCTGTGCAGGAGCTCATCATTCTGGATTTTGTGGTCTCCTTTTCGGCGTATCCAGGGGTTGCCGTGTCCGAGGCGTGCTCAGAATGTCACCGTGTCACTGCTGCCTTCTCCTCTTGCAGGAGGTGAATCCATTAGGTCCATTCACCTTTCCATTGGGTTCTTCCAAAATCAGAAGCAAGATTCATGGTTCCTTTGTATGACCCTGGGCTCTTCAGGGGCCTCTAAGATTAAGCAGGAGGGATCTGAATTAACTCAAGTTTCTATTTTATATGAATTCAGAGAGGAGCAGAACATAGCAGAAGTTTTTCAAGGAGAGGAGGTAATTGCTCGTTTTGTTGCACAGTCCATTGCACCCATCAGAGTGGCACCGTTCGGACGTTTCACTCGCTTGAATTTTGGATGCAAGAATTCAGTTAAGAGAAATGGTTGACCTGTATTTAAAACGTGGCTCGCTGTCTGTCTGAAATGAAAATGGCTCAATTCTAGACCCACACGAGAGTACTTTACAGTCTCCAGTTTTTCAGGAGCAGGGCCCAGCAAGGTGCCTAAATAGCAGGGTGGGAATAATCCACAATCTCCAGAGCAGAAAATGGTGGTGGGTGGTTAGAGAAAATTAATTCCATTTTAAGAAAAACCCGGTATGCAGGAGGGTCCTGGTTGTACCGTACGTCCTTGCCAAGAAGAATTTAATTGTAATAAACATTTCAGTTGACTTAACTGAGAGTGAAATTATAAAATTCTGTTGGAAAATGCTGCTAGCTTTGACTGGGTGGGCACTGGACACAAGGGGGTGCGTTTGGAGTGGGCTATCTTGGATTTGGGGGAATACGGGGGAGGAAGACTCACGGAATGAGAGATGTGAGCCTGGTTTGCAGTCAGTAGTTTACTGAATACAAATATCCAGGATTCCCATTTCTCCTGCTGGGGAATGCTGGGCTGCTTCCCTGCAGCAGTTTTGCCTGTTGCTAATGACCATTGCCAGCAAGCTCCCTGTCAGCAGCCCTGGGGAAAAGGTGCTGCAAGCTGAGGAAGAGCCAGCACCTCAGCTCGGCTTTCTAGCGTGTCCTGCTCCATCCAGGTCACGCTCCACGCTGAGCATAAAACCACACAAAGTTCTTGTTGCTTCTGTCCAGGTCCCGCTCACCCAACGGAGAGCAGGCTCCAGTCTTCAGAGCTGTCAATTCAGCATCTTCTGTAGTGCTAATCTTGTCATATTTGATAAGGCAAGAGGGAGCAGAGGAGGCAGCTTAGGCGTAAAGCTGTTAAGCTCTAATAATACAGCCGGTGATGGGACCACGGCCCCAACTGCGCTGCCAGCGTGGTGCTCGTCACTCCCCCTGTGCCTTCCGCTCCATCCCCGTGCGCCGTGCCCAGCGAGGTCTGGATTGCAAACCCAGATTAAGCTCTATCTTGCACAGCCTTCTGCTGTCAGACTTGGTTACAGTACATCTTCAACTTCAGAAATGCTGATTCCGAAGAAAATGTCTCCAGAAAATGGTTCGTTTTCAGAAAATGGAGGCCAAAATGGGATCATCTTTTTTCCCCCTTGCTTGTTGGATTTGCACGCCCCTTCTTCTCCAACTTTCCCGAGTTAACGACTCTGCGGCTGCACCAGAGATAATTAGACAGGCGGGATAGGCTGATTAAAGAGCTGTGAAGTTCACTCGCGTTGCTCTTATTTCATCTGGCCAGAGTAGCAGAAACGCAGCAGTCCCCGCATCCCTCGGCAGCAGCCCGAGCCACGCGGCGCTGCCTCGCCAGGGGCTCTTCCCAGCGGCGTTTGCCAGGGCTCTCTGCGCCTTGAAGAATCCGTGGCCGCATCGGGCAGCTTGCAGCTGTGAGCTCGGTACCCTGCCGCTCTCCGAGGGGTTCTGGCGTGCTGGATGGATGCTCCACGGAGCTGCTGCATCCCGCCTGGCTGGATTAAAGCCGCTGTGTCTGTGTCAGATGGAGTCACGAAACAGCTGGGGGTGCTGTGCCAGAAAAAGAGTATCTAAAAGCATGGAATTTGGGGGGGAGGTGCTAATTGTGTTTGGTTACAGTCAAACGTGTCTATTTGAAATTGAAATCAAGTGCCTTGTACTGTTCATCCCTAAAATTATTTGGATGCCTTGCTTTAATCAGTTTTAAAGGAAAAAATAATGCAGCTCTGGAGAATGAGGTGTAAGAAATAGTTTTAGATTGCTTTCAGGAGATTTCCTTTTCTGCGTGCAGCAGGTAAATCCCCATATTCCAGGTCGCACGCAGTGGGAGGATCATGGTACTCAGTGTTTACAAACCAGCATCAAAGGTGGCTGAATGAGGCTCACCTTGAACACGCACTGCTGGGCTGCAGCGGAGGGACCGTGGGAAGCAGTGCCAGCTCTGCCTGTGCAGTTGTACATTTCAAGCAGACTTTGACAAATCTGAACAAAGCAATTTCTGAGGTCTTGACCTGGTTTAGCTGTTGGCTGAGTGTATAGAAACTTCTGGATGCTGAGTGTTGCAGCAAGCCTGCTTTCTGCACCAGATGTTGAGGTGCAGCTGTTTGCACGCGGGTCTCTGCAGGAGCTGCCGAGGAGCCAGCCCTGGATTTCTAGCACAAGGCAACACAGCTTGCAAAGAAAAATTCTGTCTGGCTTAAGTAGGGCAAAGCTGCAACGCAGTCTTGAAATTAAAATCTGAAAGTCTGTGAATGTTCTCGAACTCACGCGCTTCTGAACTGTTCTGAGATAGCAACAAGATGGGAAATACGGGGTCAGAAAAAACTTTCCAGCTGGAAGCAGCTTCTCCAGTGTTAGGGCCTTGCAGCCTAAGTCTGAACCCTCTCCACCCTTGCATGTTGCTGGACTTGTGTGTGGAATGTCTGGATGAGTATCGCTGAGGGTCTGGAAGCGTTTCACGTTTGATTGCTGGACCTGCCTGGGTGGGAGAGGCAGCGAGCGCCTGGCTGGGGAGAGCACCCAGCAGCAGGTCAGCTCTCCTGCTCCTAGGGGTGCATTTTGTAACCCATTAACCCGAGCAGAGAGAGATCGAGACCTTCTTTAGCTCTCTCTGTTTGTAACAGACGGGGTAAATAACTGTGGCAAACGGAGCGACTGTAGCTGGCTGGTGGTGAACACACACGGGAAGGAAGCTGCTGATAAAAATCAGGAGGAGAATGAAGGGGTGGAAAACTAGCGCCATGGTTTGGGGGAGAGAATCTTTGAGCCTCTAATGTAGAAGTTGAACGGTTCATCGCAGTTTTTAAGTTCAACTGTTTTCTGGTAACCTGAGAGAATTCATTTTGGAGTGCTGCAGCCCAGGCGTAGATCGATCAAACCTCCAGGAGGGTGAGCCCAGTGCTGGCAGCAAGTCCTCAGCATAACAGATATGGCTCGTAACCTTCGTTTCAGTTTGTGTGTGTGTGTGCATTTGAAACAAATGATAGACAAACAAAAGTTTCTGTAAGTGACCATCTAATCCATCTTCTCCCTTCCTTTGCTCTCCTTTACATGGCCAAGTAAAATATGCCAACTATCATGACACGGGGCTATCTTTCCTTTCCCTCTTACTCTGCTTTATCTTATCTGTTCTCTGGGCTATCTACGTGTGTTGCATAGCTGTTAATCAAATGCTAGCTGCCAAGAGAAGAACTGGTTTTAGTCTTCAGGGCTTTGCTGGTCGGCGGTGGCCTCGCTTCCTCCCGAAGCTTGGAATCCGAGGATTCGAGGTCTGTTGTCATCTGCTATGGGAGATAATAAATGGTCTGATACCAGTGCAGAGTAACTAACGTGGGCATAGAAGATGTCGTCTGCGTAGTCTTTTGACCACGGGAGAAAGAATTTGCTGTGGAGAGGCAGTGTGGTAACCCGCTCCGCAAAGAGGAGCGCGCGGGGCTCGGGACGCGGACCCCTCCGTAGAAGCTGCGTTTGGGTGTCCGCTGTGGGCATATCTTGTTGAGGGTGGTTTTATTCTGGAGAAGGCAGAGAGTTAAGAAGAGAAATCTTAGCACTTTTCTATAAATACCGTATGGACTTGTGACCTACAACCCTGGCTTGTGCACTCTGTCCTAAGTGTTAATTTTACGTTGGAGATACCTGTATCTACAGTCAGCACGGCTCAGTGGGTAGGTAGTGATTTACGAGCCCCAAAGGAAGGTGGTGTCACCTCTGTACTTCGTTCAGCCCACCTTCCATTTCTGGGCAGCAGCGTGTGACGGGCAGAAGGCTGGGGGCAGCTGATGCTTTCCTTGCTAGAAGGATCATCAAATTATTTTGCATCTCTGAGACCTGCTGGAGACATCCACTCCTGGAACAGGGTTTTTCTCGTGGCTGCTTCGGTTACTGGGGCACTGCTGCTGAAAACACTGGAGTTGAATCCCTGCCCTGGACAGGGCCTCCCTTCCTCTGACTCCGGTGCGCCTTCAGAATCATCAGAGTCTGTGAAAGGTGGCAGCAAAGCTTTGTAGCTACAAAACGCTGCTATCAAAAGACACCGTGTGCTGCTTTCATGCTTCTGTCTCGCTGGTGTCTCTGTCCACGTGACTGAGCTTAACGTGAGGTTATGAATATGCAGAAGAGGGAAAACAACCTCTCAGGAGCCTGGTTTCCCCTAAAGTGTTACCTCTCTTGCTTCTGTGCCCTCAAACACGCGGAGGAGGCTGCGGAACACCGCACAGCGGCGGGACAGACCCGACCCCAGCCCTCCAGATCCTGCGGGCAGCAGTGCAGGGGGTTGGCCGCAGGGTGGGAGCTGGGGTGGGAGGAGATGCCAGGCCAGACAAAGACCCTTTCACATTGATGGGCATGGGACGAGGTGCCTGGAGCCCAGGAGGAGGTCGGGAGCTGCGGTGTTTTCAGCGCAGGTGGCCAGCGGTGAGGTGTAGGTGCTGGGATGAAAGCAGAGAGCGATCCTTCTGTCCTTCCATCCCCCTCCGCCCAGCTGGAGCCCCTGACTCCTCGAGGTCCAGTTACCCAGTGAACAGTTCCCTAGTGGATGGGCTTGCCTCTGTGTGCGTTCGTGCTGCGCAGTCTGTGTTTGTGCCTTCCACATAAATACTGACGTGCAGGCACCTCCACGTCTTTCACCGTGCTGCGTGCCAGGCAGATCTCAGGCTGCTGAGCCAGCGTGTCTGTTGTGAGAAGCAGGCTGTTATCCCCACACCATCATCCATTTGGCAGTGGTCTTCGGGGCACTGTGCTAACCCAGAGCGGGCTGAAATACCGCTGAGGGGTTTCCTTTAATCTAGTCATAGGCAGAGGTGGAACGGAGCTGAAGATTCACACTTTGCTGCTTCAGCCTCGTCGCCAAGAAACGGGGCCTTTTCTTTGCGCCCTTCCCCGAGCGGTACAAGAAAACAGAGTCAAACTTGGGGAGCCCCGTGACAAAACCACCCCCTTGTCCCATATTACTGTGCCTTTGGTAGGTGCTGGAATTCAAAACGGGAATCAGTATTTTACCAGATCTCATCTCGTCCCTGGCAGGAGCCCCCCAGGCGATGCCCCCCTCGCCGAGTCAGCACTCCAGCGCTTGCGTGCGCCGTTGGACGGGCCGGAGAGGGGAGGTGGAGATGGGGAGAGAGAGGATGGAGTTGGAAGGTGTTTATTCAGTGCTGATCACCACTTCATGGATTTCATGTTTGTTGGCAGTTACATTAAGGTCGCTCCATAAAATTCTTCATACCCAGACTAAATTACTTGCTTTAAAATGCTGGACTTGCATTCCCCTCTCCTTTCTCCCTTTTGTTCTCTGCTTGGTTTTTTCCCCGGTCTCTCATGCACCTGCCTTTCCATCGAGTTGTTTTCTTTCCCCGGCACCACTCGGGTGGGTGTGGAGGGCGTTAGGCTGTCACCTTGTCCTGTCACGGGTGGCCGTTCTATCACAGGCTTCGGAAATGGGCTCTTGAATTGGTGTAATGTTGCAGAATGACAAAACTCTTTTCAGAGGCACTTCTGTAGTGGAACGGAGGGAAAACTGCGTCCTTAGCTGGTCATTCCTGGTGTATAAACTGAGCTGAAATGATTCCAGTGACATTTGTTTCCAAAGCTGTTTTTTTCCTAAACAAAACGGAACACGTTCAGGTTTTTGAGCTACCAATTGCCATTTTTCTCTCCACGTCCACCAAGACACTTGATGAAAGAATGTTTCTTTTGCTATTCTGTCTCTGTATGTGCTGTTTTTGCTTTGTAGTAACTCAGGTTGGTGTGTCCCAGGGACATAATATGTGTCCAGACCCTGGGATTCCAGAGAGAGGCAAAAGAATAGGCAACGATTTTAGGTAAGAACCTTTTCCGTGTGTGTTTGTGCATGCTGCAGAGCTGCTGTCTGTAACCTTGTGCCTGCTCCTCGGCGTCATGTCCTCTGTTTTTAGAGACCATCTGCACACCTCTCGATGTGTTAGCTCCAAAAAGCTTGCTGAGACTAGTGATACGTAGAGGAACAACTGTGTATAAATGTGCAGACGTGTTTGGGAGGCTGTCCCAGATGAGGATCTGTGATGATCTCTCTCTGAGTATTTCTCTTTTCACCATACGGGCGTTTAGCCAGGATCGTGTAATCAATGCTTGTTGTCACACCCCCCCCCCCAGTTAAGTGCAGAAAGAACTGTCTTAAACAGCAAAAAAAAATCACTTCTCCAATTAGCTGAAGTCCCAGCATGGCCCTGCCCTTAGTGAGTCTGCAGTGACTTCCCCAGGTGGCCGTACAGCTCCTTGTCAATAAGCGGCCGTGGTGCTAGATAATTGTTTCCTTATAAAGTTTAAAACAATGCAGTTATTCCCTTGTAGTTGGTAGTGTTCATTTAAAGAGTGCAGGAATGAATCAGCCTGCTCTTAGCGATGGTGAATCAATATTTAATCTTACTTTGCTGTCAATGGCTCTTTTGTTCGCTAAAAATGTCGTTAAATTTAACCTGAGTCTATCAAATTTGCCTGAAATCTAGAAAATGGATGAGAGGGGTGAGGGTGGAGGAAAGAGAATTCCCAATAGTCCCACAATGCCATGGGATAAATTCTCAGCCGCTGTAAAGCGCTGTTGTGTCGCTTCAGTGAATGAGGCAGCACTGGCTTCAACCAGCAAAGCTAAATCTGAATCATCACGGAGCCACAGGCTGGGCTGGGTGGGAAGGGACCTTTCAAGGTCATCTGGCCAGACCCCCCTGCACTGAGCAGGGACATCTGCAGCTGGAGCAGGGTGCTCAAAGGAGTGACCAACCTGACTGTGAACACTTCCAGTGATGGAGCATCCACAGCCTCTCTGGGCAGCCTGGTCCAGTGGCTCACCACCCTCAGCATGAAGAATTTCTTCCTTATGGCCAATCTAAATCCACTCGCTTTCAGTTTCAAACCATTGCCCCCTGTCCAGTCACCACAGGCCTGGGTAAAAGGCCCCCGTTAAGAATGGAAAGGCCACAATAAGGTCTCCCCAGAGCCTTTTCTTTTCCAGGCTGAAGAACCAAAGTGATAGAATAAAGAATGATTCTTTCAGTAGTAGATAAAGAATTATATTTTTTTTCTTTATAAGAATGCTGAGCGTGTCACCCCTCGGGGCTGAGTCTGTGCTCCCGAACTGAATAAAATTCCCACTGAAGTTGCATTGAAAGACTCAAATCTGTTCTTGGACTATCACCACCTCAGGCAAACAGTGCCCAGCACAAGCAATGCATGAGGCAGAAGCTTGCCCCTCATTCATTTCTGCTGTTGCCTGGAGGGCCAATGAACTCTCTCTGTTCACAATTTGGAGAATCACTGGGCTAGTAAAAAGTGACAAACCTGTTGCCGTGGAGTCGTCTCAGCGGCTGACGTCCACCTTTGCTCTGTCTGCTAGGTTAGGCTCCAGCATCCAGTTCACCTGCAACGAGGGCTACGATTTACAAGGGTCCAAAAGCATCACCTGTAAGAGAGTGAGCGACATAATAGTGGCGTGGAGCGACCACAGACCAGTGTGCAGAGGTAAGAAAACAAGATTAGGACTAATGAGAGAACCCATCTCCTGATGCCCCCCGTGCCCTGTCCTCCAGCTTGGCATGGCTTGGTTCGGACCCCTCAGCGGGCCGTGCACCTCAGCCTGCCGTGGCCCATGGTCTAGAGCTGTTCTCCAACCCCAGCCCCGGGCAAGGGGCCCAGCTAGAAGAGCCCCCTCCTGATCCTCACAGCCTGCTGACCCAGCTCGCAGCGTGGGGCATCAGCACTGCCCCGGCTGCGGCCGTGCTCGTGCAAGTGGGAGTCTGGACGTCCTGGTCAGAAATCAAGAGGACTTTTGTTTCCTAAGGGTCATTCTTGGTTCCTGGCTGAGCTTGAGAGTGTAAAACAGGGTCAAATTTTCAGGCTTTTTGGCACAATCCTGAGAAAGAAACCCTTGTGTGGTTCTCGTGCAATTTTTTGATTCCAGAAATCCAAGTTCTAAGAAAAACACCCGGTCCTCTGCACAGTGGAACTGATAAAGCTGTTTCCCTTTACTGCAGAGCTTCATAAGCTCTTAGCTCTGCACCATATGGATTCCATTTGTGTCCTTCATACCTGTGTCCTGCATCCTCACCTCTTAGCAGTGCTGTCTGTCACCTTCTGTTCGCTCTGGTCCGGGTATTTCTTTCTGGATAAGGATAAGGAGGAGAGGGGAGAGATGGTGAAAGCCTGAAACTGAATCTGGAAAAATTAAGATGGAGTGAAGTTGCTTTAACTGGAGCTACTGCTGCTGGGCAGCAGTGTGGGGTCAGCTGAGTGTGGCTCCTCACCATCCCCATCCCCATTATCCTCTGGCCCAGCCAGCAGCCATCAGGGAAGGGAGATTTCCTTCAGCAGAAAACCCACGAATGCCCATTCTGCTCTTGGCCATTTTGTTTTCCTTCTCCCTCTCTAACAAGTCGCATGCATAATTGGGATATTTGTAATGCTAATAATGAACAACTTGTAATATTTTTAATTAAATCCGTCTAAAGCTCTTAAAGTCAGAAATTGGTATTTTTTCAGTTCTTTTTTTCTTTAATTTCATCTGCAGATTTTTCAAGGCTTTGGAATCCCATCTAATTCTTGAAACAAGCCTAGAATAAATTGAATCAGTGTAAGAGGATATTTGGCATAAATATGTGGCACTATAAAGGAAACTTCTGGTGTCCCCTTGCAGGAGATAAGAAAGGATTTGCCTGCATTACTATGATTCTGTGAATCAACTTTTTTAAACTGCTAACTTGTGGTTGTTGGGCTTTTTTTCTTTTGAAAAAGTTTCCCATTTGTTTTTTATTTCATCTTTATACCAGTTTTTTTTCTATTTGTTCCATTTCTTGGTGAGTTTATCTCCAACTGCAGACTGTGGCACTCTCTAATACCCAGCGATCGAACCTCTTGTGGAAGTTGGGAGACTGTTTTTCAGCTTCCCTGCCTACAGCAGATTCCCTCTGGGGCCTGGGGAGATTCACTTCACCCCTTTATGCTCCTGTTGCTCCCTTTTAAAATGAGAATAATCAGATTTACCTTTTTTTTTTCCTGTGTGGTGGGATGGGACACGTGTAACAGCTCCGGGATGGGGTCACACGTGATGGGGCAGGAGGAACGTGGGTTAAGCATCAGGGAGATTTGCCCTCAGCTGCTTCCCAGCGCTCCTTGTGTGCCTTTGTGTGACCCCCCTGTGTAGTCACTTTGGCCAGCAGATGATTTTTCCTGCTTTACTGCTATCTGGAAGAGGAGGGGGAGAAGCCTTGCAGATGGCACATGTGCAAATGCGGCCCCTTTGAGCTGGAGATAAATTAATTCTGAGGATCCATCACAACAACAGAGGCAGTTACAAAAACCAGGACGCTGTTCTGCACGCTTTCTGGTTAAATATTACATCAAAGGAGTACCACAGGCAGAAATTTCCCTGCTTAAGCACTTTTCAGCTTCTACTTTGCCTAAGATGTTTTTTGAGATAGGAAGTTGAGGGGTCTGAGTCCACAGTCGCATCAGAATGAAGCCAGCCCTTACCTAGTAAATACTTGCTGTGCAATATCTTTTTTTCAGCCTGCAATGAAGAAAGGCAATAGGACTTTCTGGGGACATGAAGAATGAACTGCATCTTCTGTGTGCACTGTCCTCAACATGAAAGTATTTCTGTGAGGGTTTAAATATAGTGAAAAATAAAAATAAAATCAGGCTGAGCACTCGCGGGTGGGTCGTTGGTCAGTCTGGTGAGCCCTCTGCTTGACAGCCCCTGGAAACACCCCACTCATCTCTTCATCACAGAGAAAGTCTTCTTTATTACATGAAAAAAAACAAACAACCTTTTGCTTAGTGAAAAAAAAAGCAGCAATTTTTAATTCTTCCCCACTTCCATGACGTGTGAATCTTTACTTCTCTCTCCTCCCCGAAGAGCACAGCGCACATCCCAAAGCTGAGACCTCACCCCCGCATCTCTGTTGTTTCCTCCGCAGCCAGGATGTGTGACATGTACCTTCGTGGGCCCAGCGGTGTGATAACTTCTCCCAACTACCCCGTCCAGTACGACAACAACGCCTACTGCGTCTGGGTCATCACCGCGCTCAATCCAGCCAAGGTGGGTCTTGGGGATGCGTCTCCGCGTCGTTCCCTCAGTGCCTCGGTTGAAATATTGTGTAGCTGTGCACTCCAGAGAGGAGCAGTCTGATATTTAACCACCCAGGGTTAGGTTTCTGATGTTGTACCCCCCTTACCCCCCCTCGTTCCATGTGTTTCTTAACTGTTTAAAGATCAGAACACATCACATTCCCTCTCTGCTGAAAGCTCGGTTTGTTAAAGGATGTAATTAGAGGTGAATGTAATTATTCTTAATCGAAACCTCTTTGATATCTTGGTGTAACTGGTGGTGAAGTGCCAAACAGCTTAGCAAAGCATCTCGTTGGGCTGGCTCTCGGGTGGGGCAGGAAGGCTGTGCCAGGAATGCTGATTTTTCACCTGACTTTGGCCCGTAGGTGGCCCCTGACCAGTAAGGATTTCAGTCTCCAAAGGGCAGAGGGCAGCTGAGGAGGGAGTTTTGGTTCTGTCCCCTGCTATTCATGGAGTTTTGGTTCTGTCCCCTGCTATTTATGCAGTCCTCTCAGTTTATAAACAAGTCCTTCCAGTGTTCACTGAGGTTTGGAAGGGGGGAGGTTGGAAGGGATTTTTTTGTCTCCACTTGTCTGCAGATGTGATTCAAATCTGTTGAAGCCAATCGTGTGGAGATCAAGAGTTGGCTGCCTTGGCCTTCTTAAGATCAAGTCCTTTCCATTTCCCACTGACTCAGACAGGCAACATTCAGTTCCTTGCAGCTTTTTCCAGCCCTACGAACTCAGCTTGTTCCTCTCCTCCAGACCTGTCTGGGAGTGTAAGAACAGGAATTGCTTTACGGTGTAGCTCACAATACACTTTCTGAGGTGCCACTCACCATCTTTGCCTCGCAGAAGATGACAACTTTCATTCTTTTTGGTGTCAGGATTCCTCCTCACATCATCTCCAGCAGGTCACGAGCATATCCTGCATGCCAGGGCACTGAGGTCCTGTGCTTGTCCTCGGTCGTGCCTTGGTCCTTGCCTCTGGACACTCCTGCCTTTTGGCACTCGGCTTTCTGCTGCTGATCCAAGGAAGGTGTTTCACAGTCACATTAGTTTCCTGGGCCTCATCTTTTGCTGCAGATGGTTATGGTCTGTAGAAGGGCTGGCACCAATCCCCTGCTTGCTGATGGGATGGCATCTTGTGCTCTCACCTCCGGCGCTTCCCCTCCCTCCGAAGCACTCGCCGTGGCAGGGCAGAGAGAGCTGGGGCTGCCTGAAGAGCCTGTTGAGTTTTGCTTTTCTCTCCTCATTGACCTCAGTTCAAGCCTTTAATAAGTTCAGATCACTGGTGGATTATGATTTTAATGAGGAGCATTCCTGTGTTCCAATTTCAGAATGAGTTTGTATTTAAAGGGCTGTCATTAGCTGGTCACTTCACCCAGCGGATGCCTTGGTTTGGCCGCACGGGAGCGGAGTAATGACCCAAATTCTGGGAACCTGGAGTGTGGAATCAGGATATTTTGCAGTGCTGATTTATTAGGAGTGATTTACTGGTTAATCAGACCCAGGAGGTTCTCCTTCATCAGGGTAATGTGCAAGTGGAGAATGGGCCACATGGACCAGCAGCTATTACTGCTCAAGTGTCAGCTGTGTTTTGCAGCCCAAGGCCTGGGGACCCTTGGTGTACATCTCCTGTGCACGGGCAGGTCTGAGCACACCAGCATCTTAGGCCGTGGTGTGTGTGGAGCGTATCTTTATTTTTGTGCATCTTTTGTCCTTCAGAGCTCAGCAAAATCCACTTTTTGTGTATATAAAACAGTCCTCTGCGCTTGGAAAGAAGATGTAGGGAGGTAGATGGAGACGTGCCCTGGGTGCTGCGTAGGCTCACGCTTCCATTTGGGTTTTCTGCTACAAATTACAAAGGAAGACGACTTTGAATTGTCAAGGGATGGTTGTGGGCCACGTCCACTGTGACCCTTGGTCATGTTCCTTTCATGCTGAATATTCACTCTAATCTTCAGCTCAGTCCATTTGCTTTTCTGCCAGCCTTGTACACAAACTCCTCCTGCTTTTCCTTCAGCAGTGTGGCAGAACAAACCTTTTGTGAGCTTCCTGGGCAGACTGACTCATTTGTCAAAAATCTTCCAGTCTTTGTGAATTTCTGCTCACGGGAAGTTTCTTCTCTTCCCCTCGTTAGCTTCTTCCTCATCTTTTAAAACTGAGTAACAATAAACTGTTGATTAGAAACCAAAATCTACAAGACCCGGCCCTCAGCTTTCATAAACCATAAATGAGATTGAAATTGGTAAAATCCATTCATTGCAATATTCTCATCAACTTGGAGAGGAGATTGGAGAGCACAAGGAACTGTACTCCACTTTGTGCTCCATGAGCTGCAGCATCACGGTCTCTGAAGGCGTGTAGCCCACCTGCAATGAGGATGGCTCGGTCACACCAGCAGCTTGTCTCAGCTGGGGCAAGAGACTGCCAGCTGCTTCTTTGAAGGGATAAATAGTTCATTAGTAACAGCAGTTTTTAAAGGGCTGCTGGGTTTGGGGTGTTCCATTCTGGAAGTGTAATTTCCAAGCAGGGAAAACCTTTCCAGCTCTTTGAAGCGGGGAGGTTGAGAGCAGTGCACTGATGGTTCGGGGCAGGCGCTGCTGAGGCTGCAGCTCCTCGCCCGGTGCTCGTGGGTGCTGGAGCCGCTGCTCTGGGTGGGCTCGCTGTGCTGCGGGGCCAGGCGCTGGCTTCATGGAGTCAGGGAATTACTATGGTTGGAAAGGACCTGTAGGAGCACCGAGTCCAACCTTCATCCCAACATTTCCCTAACCACTCGACCATTCCTTCTGGCACTCCTCAGGAAAACGGGAAGCAGTGGAAACAAATCAATTGCCCGTCGTGTTTTCTGCTGTTTAAAGAATTCATTACAGCTCCAGCATCTGAAGTGCAGACAGGACCATATCTGATGGGGGGCACTAGAAAAAGGCAGGTGGGTTCACTGGCACGGGTGGGAGCAGGCAGCTCCCAAGGGTGGCTCTGTGGGTGAAAGCAGCAGCTCATACGAGCGTAACCCAGTACAGCACTGGGAGTTGCCAGCGTGTGAGTTCTAATGCCAGCTTGGTCACTGGCGTCCCTACTGATCAAGTCACCTGGTGCTGTCTCTGAGAAGTACACGTAAAGCTCTGGCTCTCTCCAAGCACAGCCTGTGTCAGAAGCAAGTTGCTGAACCAGAGTTCCCCTCCCTGGCTGGCGTTGCCGTTGTGTGCGAAGGGATGATCTCATCACCGCCCAGTCCCCGGCACGGGGAAGGCTTGAACATGAATTAATTAAAAAGCATGTAAAATACTTTGAAGATAAAAAGCATTATGGGCCTGAGCTGGAGCCTGCTGAAGTCGGTGGTAATCTTTTTATTGACTTGAGTGGTCTTTGGATCGGGTCCTGTTATATGAAGCTTTTAATATGAGCGATGGGAAAACCAGGGAGCTGAATTTAGAACTCATTTGCAAGTCATCTGTTCTATATTTGGAAAAGAACTGTGAGCCAGATTCACTGAGCTATATAATCCCCTCGAAGTTTGCTCAGGAACCTACATAAACAGTACTAAGGGCACGGTGCTCTGCAGTTGACAACTTGGAATTATTTGCTATACAGTGGGTGACATCAAACCTACTTGGGGGATATTCAGGGTAGGTAGGTTTTGTCTTGGTCCCTAGTGCCATGGGAATTAATTTCAACCTCTGCGGAAAAATAAATCACTTGGGGACTGAGAAATGTATATGCTAATTGGTGAATTTGCATCAAAACTATTTCTGAACCTTCCTGCCATAATGGATGTAACTGGTTGGTATTTCTCCTGGGGTTGTTCTCACCTGGAGTCTAGCTCACCAAATAAAGCTCTGTCCAAGCTTCTCCTGTCATCTGTGGAAAGAGACAAGGCCCCTCCAGGGGATGACTCATCCCAAATGAAGATAGATGTTTGAGAATGGGGAGAAGGGGGGAGAAATGAGTAATAGCTGCTTGTAAAGGATTTGAATATAACTGCAAGAGGTGCCTTTCTCCACCGAGAGAATTACTCGTTTTTTTTCCTCTGAATGTGACTGCACTTCAAATCACTTTGCAGCACGAAGCTTTCGAATCAGGTGTCATATTCCAGCCTGTTTCTCGAGTTTGCTAATTGCTTCCTGTCACTTCAGCAGCTTAAAATTGAGGTTTTGTGTCATCCGTGTATTTGTGTGTGCTGGTAGGTCTCTTGTTGTTTAATGAATCATTAAATAATTTTCAGCTTTCAGACCAAAAAGAAAATGGGAAAATGGATAAATAAATATTGTATTCTGCATCCTGTTCCTGTGCCACAAGGTTAGTCTTCAGTAGTAGAATGTAATTAGTTATTTAATTAGGGTCAGACTCCTTAGAATGCAGTTTGCTTGAGTGACTGATTTAGGTAATGATGTGTGCTGCTTTACAGCACTGTGTTCTCTGTATTAATTACATTATTCTATCATTACATGGTTTAATAATAATCTACCCAGGTTAATATTTTGGTGCTACTACTAAAATTAATGGTTGCAAACTTCTGGGAAGTGTCACACAGGCTCTGTTTCACAATCCTGGGGATTTGGGGTAATACCCTATCTTCAGAACGCCACAGCTGGAAGAGCTCATTTGCTCCTCCAGGCTTTTGAGAAGCACTGGTTGCATTTCTGTGTGGAAGATGGGGGCACACGACAGTTCACTCTCAACTCTACGTACACCCATTCTTTTTTTTAAAGGACACTCAAGCCCCTCGGTGTCTAACTGCTTTTTTCTAAGGAGTTGAAGTTGAGCAGCTTTTGACATAAAAAACCTTGTCAGCTTCCTAGAGAGTCCACGCAAGCCTTGAAGAGACTCTAGAGTCACACATTTAACACACTTCATTATTGCTTTTGGTTTTAACTTGGGGATTTTATTCCCCCACGATTGCACAAGTGCTCGAGGGTTTGCAAGGAGATGCTGCTTTTATAATAGGTAAGAAATTACAAGTCAAAGGGTTTGGTTTTCCTGTGCCGTGTTCCCTTGCCTGCGTCAGGAGGTGTAGGGTGGCATCGTGTCTCTGGTCTTTGGCACTTCTGTAGCTCCCTCTTGTTAATTGCTTTTGATAACTTCTCTTGTGTTTAACAGCAAAAAAAAATAGCGTGAAATGAAATTTGGTGGTCGGGTCTGTGAAAAGTTAGGAAATTGAATATATTTACAAGCACACCTACAAAGGTCTGGCTGCATTCACGTGTTGATGTGCTTTCCTGAATCCAGTCCCTTAAAAAGCTCTGAGAAACAAAGCTAACAAAGCTCCTGTTGATTTCTTCTGGTGCTGTGGGTGTAAAGCACTTCTGTAAATAAAACTCTTCTCCTTTTCTGTTTGTTCACTCTCTCCGAGGTTGGATTAAGGGCTTTTGTGCCCTAAGTCACGTTGTAATGTTCAGTTATTTGGAAATAAGAGATTTCAAAA
The DNA here is from genome assembly GCA_027560015.1 of Chloroceryle amazona. Taxonomy (NCBI): domain Eukaryota; kingdom Metazoa; phylum Chordata; class Aves; order Coraciiformes; family Cerylidae; genus Chloroceryle; species Chloroceryle amazona. The sequence goes on along the minus strand of JANHFX010009989.1, from coordinate 65,582 downwards.
GCAGCCAGGAGACTTAGAACACAAACCTCTCGACTTCCATGGCACCTCTGCTCCTAAATGATGTGCAGAGGCTGCATAAATTGGGTGGGGGTGGAAGGTTTGGATAGAGTGGGAGGAAAAAGCCCAGGAACCCAGCAGCCGTGCTGACGATTGTGTTTGCAGACAGCTCAAGACCATTTCCTTGAGCTACCCCAGCAGTAATTCACATAAAGCCTTTCTTGGTCCCACAGAAGCTTCCAAAAGCTTCCTCAGCAGCAAGAGCACGAGGCACTCCCTGCTTGCCCCGTGCGTAACAGCCACGCTGCCGGTGAGCACGCTCAGGTCCATCCCCAGCAGCTGAGGGTTATGAGGGAAGCATCAGCAGCTCCTGGTGGGAACAAAAAAAAGCCTGTTGAATTCCCAACACACAGATCTTTATCAGTGAAGTCATCTAGAAAATCAATAGATCAAGCAGAAAAATCTGAGAGGAAATTTCAGAAAGAGCTCAGGCTGTCTGGAAAGAAGTGCTACAGGGCTGTTAAAAGTGAGGATGGTCACCTTTGGTGATGTCCTGAAGATATTAATGCTCTTCTAAATTGCTCCTCGATAGACAAGCAGATAAACACACGAGACAAGGATGTGCTGGCTGCCTGGGCAGGTGATTGCTATTAACATGCTGCATCTTTGCCAGGTTATCAAACTCACCTTTGAAGAATTTGAACTAGAAAGAGGATATGACACTCTGACAGTGGGTGATGGAGGACAAGTCGGAGACCAGAAAACTGTGCTTTACGTGTAAGTAGCCTGTCCTTTGTCCCTGGGAGAGATCAACACCTCAGGTTTGCCTGATGACGTGTAACCGATGCGTTGGGATGCAGGAGTCCCAGGCTGCTGCTGTACCTCCCTGGGTGGTCTATGTGCTGGTTTTCATTGTTGGTGGAGCTGACTGTTCCTGGTGTGTTCTTCCCTCACCGCACTCTCTTAGGCTTCAGCTGGCAGAAAGGCTCTTAACTTTTTGCTTTGCTTCTCTTGAACTGCCTTTCTTGGAGTCCCTTAGGGAGAGGCTGAGGCTGTCCAGGGAGTTGAGTGAACAGGACTGAAGTTTGTATACGACAGTAAATGCAGATCAGGCAGAAACAGAACTCTTTGGATCGCTCTTCTCTGCTGTCCTCCTTGTGCAGTCATTTTTAGCAGTGCAGAGTGGCTGCACATCCCTCCTCTTTGAGCATTTTGCACCCCGTGTGAGTTTGTGTAAACTGGGACACAAAGTTCTTCAGGGTTGAGATTGCCTGGCACGGCCATGCCAGGCTGCACGCGGAGAGCGGCAGAGTCTGGGAGCAGGGCAGGTGGGAGTGCTGAGCAGCTCCGTGCTGATGCCAAGGTGTGCTGCTTGCCCAAGCATCTTGACTTCAAGTCAGCTTCGAGCACCTGCGGGTGTTTTGCTCCATACTCTGGAGCTCAGCCGTGCCCCGTGACTCTGTTCAGGTCCTGGCCGCTTCCGAAGGTGCGACTTCTTGCCGTGGTGGGGTATTGCCGATGGCAGCCAGCGGGGTTGGCCCAAGTCTCAGTGTCTTGAGGGCACTGGCACAGCCAGGTAGTGGAGCAGCAGCAGGGAAAAGTCACCATGAGTTTCAGAAGGATTATTTGATGAACAAGGTGTTGGAACCGGGGCCACCAGCATCCAGCTTTAGTGTCTTAACTTGCAAGACTCTGTTCTTTTCGACCTAATCAAAAGGACAGAAGAGCAAACAACTCTCCAAAAGCTAGTCTTGCAAAGCTGCTGTACTTTTCCCAGCTGCTAGAGAGTATTTCATATTGTGTTTCTTAATTCCTCCTCTTCGCTTGTTTTTCCACATGAGTCAGCCTCCCACTCCTTTGTCACTTATCTTAACGTCTGCTCGTATCTCCAGGATCTCTGTCTGAGCTTTGTCTCCCTGTATGTTCCTTGTCAGAACATGAACACCGCTGGTACTTGGGTCAGGAACTCTACAACATGCAGAAATGTAAAGTCTGCTCATTGCAGAAGTGTTTGTAAGTGAAGTGCCTCCGAACGTTTCCCAGCTGATTGGTCAAAACGTGGAAATTGCTGCCAGGGGAGCAGTTGGTGATAACTTGCTGAAAGGATTTCTCATTCCATCCCTTTTGGTTTGCCTAAAGCCCGTGAAGATTTTCTTAGATCTGATTTTAATCATTCCACATTTTCTCACTCTGTATTAGCTACTCAGCGCCTTGCTAGTGCGAGTTTGGCGTCTCTGAGGCTGTCTGCAGGAGGTGTAGTGTCTGGTAGCTTCTCCCAGTGCAGGAGAACTTTCTATTAAGCGACTGATGCTAAACCTAACAGGGAAATGGGGTTTGGTTTGGTTTTGGTTGTTGGGTTTTGTGGCTTTTTTTAAAATTTGGAAGGATGAGTTGAAAACTATTGAGGTGTGAAAGAGGTGTGAAGACCACAGAGATGCTGGCTTTGTTATGAATGTGGTTCAGAGTTCACAGACAATTTTCCTCAGCGTTTGCTTCGCTCTTACCTCCTGTCAGCTGAATTCCTGTATCAACTGTAGCCACTGGGTACAAGCTGTAGGTGTTTTTTGAGGATTCAACATGCAGAAACCTAACCCTGTCCGAGATAAGAGTTCCAGTTTCCGTACTACTCTTCATTTATTCTCAGAACTTGGTCCTGCAGCCTTTCCACTCAAGAAGCCCATTGAATCGACTTGCTTCGCAGCAGACGTTATCCCAAACCGAGGCATGAGGGACCATTTGTTTCCAGTCGTACTCTCATCCCTGTAAAATACATCTTGGAGAACATAACAGATTGTTAGGCTGAGCTTTCTGACTTGCAGAGAGGATTTTATTCCCTAGAGTAACAGGCATCCAAATCAATCATCCAGCTTGTTAAAGCAGGATGGGAAAGCACACAGAAATCTTGGAAGAGCCTTTTTCTGAAGGTTTCTTTTTTTCCTCCTTGGTATGTTCCTCATTCCTCCCTGTCTGCTGCTTAAATAACTTGAGAAGAATCAACAATAGCACTTCTTCTGCACTCTCCACCAAGCTCTCTGGATGCAAACCAGTTGTTAAACCAGGATTATTTCATATTGATCCCAGGGTGCTGGTAAATTAAAGTTCCTGGTGCAGGTCAAAGCAGTAAGAGCAGCGGTGGTGGGGGCAGAGCTGGGAGAGCTTTGATGGGCTTGGGAGACATGAATGTGATTTCAGGGAAGAGCAGCCTCCAGGTTGCACAGCTGGAGCTGGAGCGGTGGCTGGTTCCAGGTGTTCAGTCATCCCTGGCAGGTGTGTGACTGGTGAACATCTCTGGGATGGCGAGGAGAGTTAAGTGCCAGGCAAGGTTGGTTCCATTTACAGCATTCGGTACCTATAAGGCTACTGGAAAGAATCCGACAGCAGGTAGCCAGTGTTAAAGATGTCAAGCAAGTCAAATAAGTAACTCAACCCTTCAAGCAGTCACTTGGCTTCACTCTCAACAAAGAGAAATTGGCAGCTCAGCCAAACTGCCTCCGATTACCCAGGAAACTGGGAATTGCAACAATCACGCCTGGAGGTTGCAAGTTACTTTTATTCCCAGGATGCAGCTGCCGGCTGCGTTCCCTTGCAGTATTGGTTTGCAATAATTCTGCTTTGAGAGCTTGGGGATCAGTTTTATCAAGAAGTCTTTCAGGTGCTGCTGTTGTGCTCGAGAGCGGTGCCGGGCAGAAGCCACCTCTATCCATGTGTATTTTGATTTAAGCAAACGTTGCAGGGGAAGAAAACCCCCAGCCTTACACTTGTAGTAGCTGCACTTAAGGTAATTTATAAATTTATCCCAGATGATACCTTGGAGACAGTGCAATAGCAGCATTAAACAGTGCCACTAGGACAGGCAGCGCAGCGCTCGGGCTGCTGTAGTCACGATGCCTTCCCACGCCCCGTGACTCTGCAGGAGCGGAGGGGAGGGAAGAGCCAGCACTTGAGCCTCCATCCGTGCCTGCGCCCATGCTCGTGTGGCTGGGGATAAAGCCCCAAAGCCGTGTCGAGCCCCGAAGAAGTGATTGATCCCCAAGGCTGGAGGAGCCGCACACGGCTCATTAACACGGGTGGAGCGCTGACATTTTGCTAAATCTTTTCAGCTCTCCCAGGAATGTCCTTGAAGGGCAGGCGGCGTGCGGAGCATCCTGCCCTGCCTGGGTTAGCAGCCCTTCTCAAGGGCTCGCAGGACGTTCAGCAGATTGGAGGCTCCTGCCTCAAATCCAGGGGTTTTTTTGTTTATTTTTTTTCTAGTTCCTTGTGGAAATTTCTCTGTCCGGATAGAAATGTAGCAGAGAATCTGCTAAAAGTAAATCTGTGTAATGCTAGGAGATACTCTAAAGGCAGTTAAGAGGATTCAGTCCATCGGTTGTGGGTCCTGGGGGTTTTATTTGTTTGCTTATGTTTTGCTTCAGCGAGAAAGGAAATTATTCCTATTGATGCTGGCTAAGATATTATGATAATGGCACTAAATTGTAATTATTATAGTGCTGATAATAACAACTTGCAGGCCCTCAGCCACGGTAGCAGAGTTGCTGTTGAGGTGGTACACAGAAACATACCGAGGGGCTCATCAGTCTTGAAAATCTATCAGGTTTTTGGACAGTGTTCTGTTCTGGGGTTATTTTTAACTGCGTTGGCATTGCTCTCACTGTTTTCCACTCCTGCAGCAGTGTTTGTGGCCTTTGTTCTGGTGGGGAAGGAAGTTTGGGGAGACAACAGGCTGTTTACTTGTTCTTATTTATTTCTGCAGCTTGACGGGCACCACAGTCCCTGATCTCATCGTTAGCACACACCACCAGATGTGGCTCCTCTTCCAGACAGACAGTGTCAGCAACTTGCTGGGATTCAAAGCAACGTATGAAGGTAATCCAGGCATCTGCCGGAGAATTTACCTGTTTTAAAAGGATCGGGGGTGAGATGGGTGCAGTTGTTCGGAAGAAAAGAGAGAAAGAAGCTTCTCTAAATACACTGAAGCTCTGCAGATTCTTTTCTTCACACTGCTCCAATAAGAGCAGCTTTTGTGATTTCTTTTCCATGAGAGCAGACTGGGTGGGTAATGTTTCATTGCCATTTCATCTGCTTCGTTGGAAAAGAGTTGGTGAATTTCCTGAATTTGGTGCCTAAAACTCTTCATCCAGACAGGAGGGCAGCTCCTGAAACATCTGAGTACCAGCAGCTTCCACTGACATCAGCAGGAACATTTAAATCCCTTTCTTTCAAGGGCCCTAAACACACATTAACATTTCATTCAGTTTTACAAGTGTTTCCCCGGGACTTGTCGTGTTGTGTGCAGGCCAGGAGCTGCCCGCAGCACTGCTGCTGCTGGATGCTGAAGTACCAGCAGCAGGAGCCTGCTGGGAACTGACCTACCAAAGGACTTGGCTGCTCTAAATGCCAGCGTGGCCAGGCAGGCTGAGCAGTGCTGGGGGAGCTGGGTGGTGATGCTGAGTGGTGATGGGATTGCAGGACCAGGTCAGCAGAAAACTCTTGTTAGAGAGCCACATAGATCAGAGATAATGGAATTGAGAGAAGGAAGAGGCAAATCCAGCCTGATTGTCGAGGGAGCACCGCAGCGGTACCGTTTCAGCCTTTCTGGCTGTGGCTGTACCAGCCTCAAGGCTCGCGCTCTGCGGTAGCTGGGATGTCTGTCTCCTGCCACACTGGTCTGTGGTTGATTCCTGGCAGCCTGGCTGAGCTGCTGCCCCTCTACCTGCCAGCTGAGGATGGGTGGAAGGAAATTGGCCCCACTTTGAGATCCTGCCTGGTTTGTTCATCCCGCCCAGAGGACGGTGTGGAGATAACCTTTCCATCTCTGCATAAGTCTTAACATTTACCCTATAGCATAGCACAGAAAGTTGCACAGCACATGATATAGGGACTTCCTCACTCTGTTGTTCATCTTCTGTGAACTTAGGAACTATAAAGAGCTTGGCTTTTTCCTCCTCTGACTCACTTTGATGTTATTGGTGGCTTGATCTATAGCAAGGCTGAGCTGCTCTTGCTCCCTGTGACCTGACCAGTCGGGTTGGGGATCACCATTATCATTCATGCTTTGGAGTTCTGCTGCGTGGAGCCTCCAGTGTCAAATGCATTTCTTCTTTCCCTGCTCATCAGCTTCACCTGCACAACTGCTGCTTGTGCTGGATTCTTCTACACCCTTCACCTCCTAGAGCAGGGGAGGAAAGGGTGTTCTGGCGCTGCTGTCCCCTGATGAGCCTTACAGGGGGGCCCCTTCCCTGGGGAGTGTCTGTCCTTTCCATCTGTCACAAGTGGAGGCTGCCCTCTGCCTATCATTCAAATATTTTCTGGTTTTCTGGGTATCTTTGCAGTTTTTCTACAACAGGTTAGTGACCTTGCAGGATGGACTTGTTCCCGAACAAAGAACTACCCTCCGTGCCTAAGGGCTGTGCTGGTTTTGTCCCGAGGTTGAGCTAACCTCCCATTAGCCAGGTCCATAAAACTCTTTTAGTTTTTGCAGATGCTTTGAGTTGCAAAGCAAGAGACATTTAAGTAAGAGGCAATTAGCGCTTGCCAAATACATTATAAAATTATATGCGACTTCCAAGTTTCAGTATCAGTTTTATGGCCACGCTTCTTCCTAATTGCGAGAGGAAAATTACAGCTAATGGAGCTCTATAAAGCAGAGACCAAAAAAACCTTCTTGCTACAAGGGCAGAGTATTGCTTCTAGAGTACGTTTAAATAACCATCTATCCCAAAGCGTGGAAGTTGTGAGCGTAATGCAGTCGTAAAGCCTCTTGCTAGTCCTGAAACGGTTACGCCAGAGAGATCTATTGATGTGCAACCTCAAGGACCTGTTGGAAGGAGCATGTGGAGGAGGGCAACGTGTTGTCACATTTCTAATGGAGGGAACCTGAGAAAGGGGAGCCAGCCAGGTCCTTTTGCTTCGCTTGGGAGTGAAGAGAAAGCTCATTTACACCAGGAAGAGTGTAGAAAACAGGAGGAATCTGGACGCGGCTTTTCCCAGTGCGTGCTGCGAGATTGGACGGGTTGGGAGCAAACGCTCGGCGGTGTCACGCGGTGTGACAGCATCGATTTTCAATTAACTCTGTCAGTCCTCACCAGCTGAGGATCTGGCTCATTAATGTTCATGAAGATTACTTCTAAATCTCCAGTGTTTCAACGGCAGCCACTTTTATCCTTCCAAACAGACATTCTCTCATAATAGTGAACAGTGGTTTTGGGCTTCCAGTGCTTGTCAGAAGAAATTTGTATTAAGCTCCGCTTGGCTGGAAAAGTCTTTTCTTTCTCCCAACTACAGCGAGCCAATTGATACTGCAATTTAGTGCTTGACTTACAAGAGGGTTTACAGCCTCCTGGGTCCCGGGTCTTCTCTTCTCCTTCTTTCCTTTAATCTCAGCTGACTTGTTCTGAGAAGATCCTCCCCTTAGAGCTGATGCCTTCCACAGCCATTGAAATGGGTCTTTGAATGTTCCCAGGACAACCCCTTGTAAGGGTTGGGAATAAACAATTCCTTCAGGTAAGGTTTTCAGAAGTTCTCAGGAAATTTAGGGCTCACTGAAGAGGATCCAGATTCCCATGTTGTCGTCTTCTGGTCCTTCTGAAGTTAATGTTCCCCATGGTGGACTGAAGATGCTTGGCCTCCTGCACAGGGGAGGTGTGGGGAACGAGGCGTTTCTGTTCCCGATGAGCGTGAGGTTATTCGAAGTAATAATGTAAAAGTAACTCAATAGTACAAAATTCTGTGGTAGGAGACAGAAATATTAAACCATAAAAATAGAACAAAGCCAGATTTTAATTTGTTCTTCCATTTAGATTTGTATTTTTTTCACTAGAAAATTCTAATTTTAAAACAAAATGAAATTTATCGATGCACCCCCTAATCTAGTTTGGATTTCCGATGGAATCGGGTTGGTTTGGGTAGAGCTGACTCAGGTCTGCGTTCTGAGCTCCAGCACACTGCAGGCAGGGGATGATTAAACAATATTTACTGGTGTTGAAATGCTGACTACGTGTTTGACTCCGGAGAGCTTAGCTTGAGAGCTGAAATTCAGCCCCATGGTGCTAAGAGGCTTAGGAGCTCAGCAGAGCTGGAGCCTGAAGATTTCCTCTCCTGACCTTTCTGGTGGTAATCAAATCGGTGCCGCCCGAGGTGGTTGGTCGGCTGAGCTCGCTGCGTTTCCATGGCTGGTTTTACATCCGTGTCCTGTTCAAATCCAGAGCTCTCTCCAGAGGTGTTCACACAGCGTGCTCCCTGGCGCCGAGCGGCAGCCTGGCTTTGCTCTAGTGAAATGCTCTCGGGGTTTGCTCAGAAGCCCAGGATCACGTGGGAGGTTGTCACTGGTGATGTGTATTTAGTTAGTTTTAGGTTCTGCGTTGCTGACCGGCCGCATCTTTTCGATGGTGGAAGTCTGTCAGGAAACCTGGTGTTCGTATCTTCCCTACTTTGCTTTTCCATTAACTGGCTTGCCTCGTGTGCCATTAAGCACTAGCCCTGAAATACTGCAGAACCAGGGCTTGTAAAGCTTCCTGTCTTGTCCCCAGCTGCTCTCAGGGTCACGTACTTGTATTTAAGTCTCACCCAAACCTTAGCAGGGGTGAATTGATGTTACACCGCAGGGTTTTGATGAACCTGCAGGATTCTGTTTCTGTGTTTTCCCTGCAGAGGTGGTTTTAGGAGGGAGGGATGTGGCAAAGATACGCAGAAAGGACCTCTCCTTATTAGTCTCTCCTCTTCATTGCGTTTCCTCTTTTCTGCAGTGTTGAAATCAACTCCAGGAGCTTTAGGCAGCAGAAGCACCCTGGTCCTGTCTCCTTCAGATGTGTACCCATAGCTTTCGGTAGCTCAAGCACAGTTAATACCTGCACGAAGCAATCTGTGAGGTTAAGCATTTTCTTGAGGGTCTTTTCTGACAGGAGGGTTCCATCCGTGCGATTTCCTCGCAGCCAGCCTCCGAGCGCTCACAAATCCCACGTCTTGTGGATATCCTTCCCAGAAAGGGGAGTTTTTCTGGCACGGTGCTTGCTTGCAGCTCCAGAAATCCTTATTTTCCTCCAGAGCCGAGTCAGGCAGGAGCAGGAATTCCCACGGAAGCCCAGCAAAAGAGTGGCCTAAATTTTGTGTGCCTGCAGTGTTCTGTGCAGCTGTGTGAGGGACGGGGAGGTTCTGGCTCTCATTAGTCACTCTGGAAGCGTGGGCTCCCTCCTCCACGCTCAGCAAAGGGACCCAGTTTCCCCACCCACCGCCAGAAGACAAATAGCATCAATAGCTGATGAAAAATTTCTGGTGAAACATTTTCTGTTAGCAAACGCTGTTTTGTCAAAATCTCATGCGCATGATATAATATTTGATGGAGAAGTTGTGAAAGATTCATTTCAACTTGTTTCATTTAAATAATGTCAAAACACTTGATTTAGATGTTCTTGTTTAGTTTTGACTTTTATTATTCTAATGGGGAAGTGATTTTACTTAAACATTCATCAGGAGAAATGTTTCAGTCTTATTGAAGTAACATGTTTTGATATTTCGGAACCACTCATTTTTGAAATTTCTGCTCTGCTAAATATTTCATCGCTTTTACTGTGTGTGAAAAGAAATGGAGGAACCAGGGGATTTACTCAGGACAGAAATTCCAGGTTTTTGTCCTCTCCAGTGTAATAAAAAGCGCCAGCTTTGTTTGCACGCTGCCGGCAAGCGCGGGGTGGAGAGCGCGAGCTCCAGCTCTTCGTTTGTCTCCCATTCTTAAACCTCTGATGTCACTCCTGTCTGCAGAGGTGCTCAGCGGGGCTCCTGCAGTGTGACAGTGCGGGGGGAGCCCTGGCAGAGGGGACATTGTTCAGTCAGTGCCTCGAGAGCATCTCTGTTACCTCGAGTCTCTCAGCAGAGGGTCAAAAGGGAGCTGTTTGTCCCTGCTCGGCTGCGTGGTTTCCGAGTATCTGGTAGCCTGAGCGTGTCCTCAGTGGACAAAAACAGTGGAAATGCTGAATTCCTGTAGCTCCCTTTGGCTTCTGCGGTAGCTGGAGCCCCTTGGTGCCTCCATCCCTCCAGACAGGCGCAGAGGGAAGCGCTCGGGTCAGTGATGAAGCCTTAGCTTTGCTGAACCCAGTGGGAAAACTCCCGTGGGCTTTAGGAGGACAGGGCTCCCTCTCTGAGCCTGGCTGGGCAGGAGTGGGTTCGGTGTCTGTGTCTTAAAGCGTTTTGTTGCTCCGCAGTGGAAAAGCCTCTGGGCGTGGGGGAGCGGGCTGGGTGCTGGCACCTCAGCTCCCCATGGCCCCCGCAGTGCTGGGTACAGGGTGGGCTGGGAGATGATTTAGCGCTCGTTAAGAGCTGGCTGGAGGGACACGTTGGTGTCCATCTCCTTCTGAGCCATTATCAGCAACCAGAGCAGTCCCAGGACATTCAGCATTTCCTTCCCCAGGCCACCCAGTGTCTCAGGCTCCAGCGACAGGAGGAACTTCCATCTTTCTGCTGTTGCTCGAGTTGGCACTATTTGTGTCTTGCTTTTTTGGGGGAGGGTGAGGTACAGTTCAGTGCTACTTCAGTATCCACACGGGTTTGGTTTGGGGGGGGGGTTTGTCCCTTATATGCAAATACAAACCATAAACATTTGGATTTCTGAAGTCTGCAGGAAGATAGGTAAATCCTGGCAACTCTTTTCCCTGACAGGCAAAAAAAGAAACCTATCTTATTAAAACTCGTAATACTAATTTATGTTAAATTATTTTGGGAATGCTTCATTACTTGGCAGTGACTTTTTAGTTCAGGATGTGTACAGCAGGAGCAGAAGCCTGGTGCCTTGTGACTTCTCTTCAAAATACACCTGTATCTAAGTTGCCTGAAGTCAGCATAATAACGAGGTGCTTGTTGTTATTCAACCCAGACTGGAATATTAGGTGGAGTAATGCAAATCTCAGGTGCTGTGATTTTCCTCTGTAAAGAAAATGTCATAAAAGAAGTTTCCAATTTGGTGCAAGAAATTGAAAATGGGAAGAAAAGACAGCGAGGCTGATCACAGATGATGGGGATAAAAACTAGAGACTGTGGAAGATGAGATGGATGTGAAGCAGATAAATAATGTGGGAGCACTAAGGAGGCTGTAAAGGAATGAAGTTTTGTAGTAAGAGGGATACAGAGCAGGAGGCCCTTTTGAAATTAAATTGTGCAAAGCAGAGGATAACAGAAAACGGTGTCGGTGATTTATTTCGAGTCAAATACATGTGCAGCAAGAGATTGCTTGTGTGTTTCCCTGCAATAAGGTGTCAGCTCTCTGCTCTGGGACCACCCAGAGGAATGGAAGCGGGGGCAGGAAGGGGGGAGACAGAGGCGGCCACCGTGCCAGTCCTGCAGGCACAGCCCACCCGCTCCCCTTTGCCGGAGCTGTGGTCTCTCCGCTTCAGAAGCGCTTGAAGCGGGTGCAGAGTAGCAGCTCCTTGGGTCTCGCTGTGTGTTCCCTGTGCCTGTGATTATCTGAAGGATGAGGAAGTTGTGAGGAGGGGTTGTTAGGAGGCCTATAGGTGACAGCAGTGACAGGACAGAGATCTCGGCTGCGTTCGGTGCCGCTGCCGCCCCCTCCCCACGTGTGACGGTGCGGAGGGGACCGGTGCTCCCTCAGGATGCGGTGTCTTTGCTGCACCAGCTCTGTGTCGGAGCCTGCCCCATGCAAACTGCTATTTTCTGTTTGGTTTTTTACAGAGATCGACCAGGGGAGCTGCGGTGATCCCGGGATCCCAGCCTACGGCAGGAGAGAAGGATCCACGTTCCGCCACGGGGACAGTTTGAAGTTTGAATGCCAGCCTGCCTTTGAGTTGAAGGGACAGAAAACAATTACCTGCCAAAAGAGTAGCCAGTGGTCTGCTCAGAAACCAGTTTGTGTTTGTAAGTCAGTGAGGAGACAGCTCTAAAACATCTTCATTGTGTGGTGAGGTGGTCACATGAACAGCAGGTTTGTGCTCTGTGCTTGGTACGTGGGACAGGGCAAGTCCTCATGGTGGCAGAGGTGGCACCAAGCTGCGACTTCACTTAAGTGAAGCTGTGGGGAGAGTTTGGTTTGGCCCTTCTCTCAGCAGAGAAGGGATGCGCAGCAGGGACCAGCATCCAGATGGAGATCTGGGCTTGCGCTGGGACCCCTCTGCCCTCCTGGCATTCTGGTTCAGATCCCTTCTTGGAGAGAACACCGGGCTTTGGTGTCCGAGACAGGAAGCACGGACACGGACACACAAAAAAGTAATAATTTAAAACTTGGTTCTATTTTTGGCCGTTTAATTTTCCTTCATTATGTGACAGTATTGAAGCTCCCTGCTGCTGAAGCACAGTTTTTAATCTGTTGCATGGGTTCTCAGCAGAATAGGATATTATGCTCTCAGTAGTGATTAAGGAGAGAATTTTCAGATGTAAATGGGAGTTAGATGCACAGTCCCCACTGGGTTTTAATGGTCTCACTCTCCTTTGAAGATGTGTTGGGCAGTCTGCTTTATGATATTGACTGAACCTTCTCTCCAAAACGATGCCGTATTTGGACATTACCAAACCTCACAAAGGGGTCTGTATTTTCCCCAGCTGGCGACGAGCAAACTCCGCTTTCTCCCCTCTCTCTACTTGGCTGGCTGTGTTAAGATCTGTGCCTTTGAATAGGTACCGTGGTGCGGGGGAGTGAGACTGAACCGAAGCAAAAGAGAGGAAAGGAAAATTCAGTGGAGCAGCAGACAGAGGATAGAAGTGTGGGGAAAACAGAGATGTTAATTTTTAGACGTTAACTCTGCAGATAGATAGAGGTGCTGGGGTTAGGTACTCCCGTACTAAATGCTGCTTTGTAGCGTGGCAGGAGTTGAGCTGCACCAAAGAGATAATGCAGCTTGGGGGGAGCAAAGCTCGGCACTCCAGAGCTGGGTCTGGGCTCTTCAGGAGCTGTGGGAGAAGCAGGGGCTTTAGCATCCCTGCCCTGGCAATCTGGGGGAGAATGTAAGCGTTGAGTAAGTGCTGTTCTTTTCAAACACCAATTTAAGCTCCGAGTGTCTGAGAATATCTGTTTGGGGAAAGGAAGCAATTACTTTGTGAGTTTTGCCTTTTTCCAGATGCCGTGGCTCCCTCCCTGCTTGTTTTTCTCTGTAAGCAAAGATGATGGAGGAAAATGGAGGTTTCCTGGTTATCTCTGACGTGGGAAATATTAGACCATCTCTGTACTTAGCATCAGAAGTGGTTGGGTTTTTTCATTTCCCAGAAGTTCAAATGAATTTGAACAGCTGATTGTTTGATCAAGGTTCTTGCTGATAGTTTGCAGTGAGATTAAACCCAAAGTCTGTGCCCAGTAGGAGAGGATTGGATCATAGCAGTATAGCAAGGAGACTTTCCAGTAAAGTAGGATTATTTTTTTGTAAGTAGAAACTGAAAAGGGGCATCAAATGAAAGCCCGGTCAGCAGTCCCTGCAAAGCATAGCACAGGCTTGAATCTTTTGGTTTAAATAACTCCATTGTGTTCTGTTCTCTGACCCTTCAGCTTTGGGTGTTTATGAAGCGACAAGACAACATCTAGGTAGTGGAAAAAGTATGTCACAGCCCTCTCTACAGCTTTACTCCCCTGCCTTTATTCTAGACAGCATCACATTAGTGGTGCATGAATCTGAAGAGGTTACATGACAGAATGTGTAACCTGGCGTGAAATCTGCGGTGGGATTAGGAGCAACACTCTGTAAATGTTGGGAGACCATTCAATGCATTGGGCACGAGGTGGGGAAAATAAGGTAACCTGATTTATGTGCTGCTAGTTGGAATATGCAAACAATTCAGCGCTTCTGATTCTGGCCGCAAATGCGTGACAAATGCAGGCGGAGATTAAACAGCGCGCGGTGGTGCATCCTGCTGTCCCGAGCACATGATTTATGAGCAGGCAGAATTTGTTGTGGAGAACTCATTTCCTCGGGCTTCGATGACAAAGCAACACAAACCATTTAAGTAATGCATCTGCTTATTGCAACGGCTCCTTAATTCGTGGCTGTCTGTGCCTTCATGATAACAGACCTTCCATCTCCATCCTCTTTGTTGTCATCTCATCCCTTAACCGCCCAGGGTGAGCACGGAGGGCACTTGAGAAATTTTGCAAGACCTTCTTAGTGCGTGTCTTCTGTGAAGCCCTTCCTAAGCCAAGGTGTCCCCGGCTGTGCTGTGCGGGTTCAGATTGTCTCTGGTGAGCAGAGACACCTGAAGCTGCTGCACTGGAGCCTGGGAACCTGTAGTACTGTAACTGGATGGGGAAGCCCAGTCATCCATCTGTCTGTGCTCTGAGCTTGGTGTCTGCTGCTGGCAGTGTGGGTGTCTGGGTATCAGCGATGACTGGATTCTGAAGACCTCTCCGTCTTCCTATTGTGCAGCATCTCATCGTGCTCGGATCAGCTTTGTCATTGCAGTTGTTCGCTCTGACACTTGCATTTTCGAAGTTGGAGCGCTGTGACATCTGTCAGAGGCAGCTCTCCCAGCCGAGGATCACCTGAGTCATTGCTTTGGCACAGAGCTAGGTTCAGTTTTCTTGAAGTCTTGAAGGACAGCAAAAATGGGCTGAGGAGACGTCACGCGGATAAATGGTACTGAAGGAAAACCATTGTGCTATGTAGGTGAAGTTTGCGCTCTGAAGGTAGGAACTCAAGGGATATAATATTCAAACTGAAGTCTACACTTACCTGTGGCTGAGGAGATTATTAAGCTTATAAATGGGGAACCAGCCCATAATTACAGCTATAATGGGAAGCCGGTGAGTTGTTCAGTTACTGCAGTGAGAAAGATGATGAAAGCCTGGATAGACCTAGTCGGGGAGCAGGATGTTTCAGTAGTGCCATAACTTTCAGATACATGGTTGGAATTACTGTTTAAGCATACTCGTGTATCATAGGGAAAAACTCATTATCTGCTTTGATGTGAACGACTGCAGTGGAAGGCCCCACTACAAAACATTTTCTGTGACTCCAAGTTCTTCCCCAAGGTTTGTTTCCTTGCCAAGGGAGGGAAGAGCTGACATCCCCTCCGCAGGGGACGGTGCTCTCCGAGGGTTTCTGCAGCAGTTCTGTGAGTCTTACAAGGTTCTTTGCTATTCCTCTCCAGCAGTTTTCCTCCTCCTCTTCCTCTTCCTCCTCCTGCTTGCTGCCCTGCGAGCCTGTGACCTGCAGCTCCCGAGCTGTTCGTCCCGCACCGTTAGCCGGGTGGTTGACTTGCGCCAAGCAGTGCCGTCATTTGAGGTGATCGATGGTCATGGCAAACTCGGGACAGTTTACATCATTTGTGACCATCACACCGAACGAAGGCAAAGCTTCTGCCTCGTTTTAACTGTCTTCCCCCAGCTGCTCTGGGAGAGTCATTTCTGAAAACAACTTGTTTTCTCATACAAGTGTTGGCTGGTGATCTCAAACATGCAAACTTCCAAGTTTTCTGGACCCGTCGTGTTCTAAAGGTAAATAAATACAGTGAAAGAAACCCCCATGTACTTTGTGACTGCAAAGCAGCAAGCAAAGCTGGGGGTGGAGACTTCTGCACGGACCTGGGGGGTATTGGCTTGGTGTCATTTGGCTGCAGCTCCCCAAAGGCTGGGGATGAATGCGTGCACACGTGTGTGTGCAGATAAATGTGTAAATACATGCACACGTGGGCACGGGTGGGTGTGTGTGGGCACGGGTGGGTGTGTGTGGGCATGTGTAGGTGTGTGGGTACATGTAGGTGGGTGAGTCCAGGGCCTGTAAGTTGAATTACGCTCTTTGAGAGTACTCCTGGACTCCTCTAGACACCTGACTCCCATTGATCTGAGTCATTCCAGGGGTCTTGGTCTTCCTCTGCTCTTGCTTTAGGATCTTTATTAGTTTCCAGTGACTTTCTTTTTGTTGTGTTCTTGTCACCTCTTTGTGTTAAGACCCACTTAGAGCAGTAGTCATGCATAAATATCCTTCTAACCAGAGCAGAAGGCATTTCCCAAAGCATTTCCAATTGAAATTATGTTAAATTGTGTGTTTCCTTCCCCGGCTTTGGAGCAGATGTTAAGCTTTCTTCCCTCCTTGTTCACTTGAAAGCCTCAACCACAGCCCATTTCTCCTCACCGGTTTGCCCGTGGTTGCCGTGACACGCGGAGCACTGGGACGGAGCAGCGCCGAGTGATCTCGGCTGGCTCTGGAGATCTGCACCGTCTTGTGGCAAATGGTGCGTTGAGTCCCAGACCAAACTGACGCCGACAAAGCCCTTCGTGTTGTTGGGTGTTGTCCCTGAGATGGCTCCGGGATCCCTGTCGTTCCGTGCAGGAGCACGGCACCGACACAGGCGTCCTCTCCCACGGGCATTAGGACTTTGTGCCTTTTTCCACTCTTCCAAACATCTGATTTTCCTTAATAACAGTATAAAAATCTCTCTTTTCCTTAGTGGTAATTGCTCCTCTTTGTTGTTGTCGTTAATCTCACGCTGGCCCATTTTACCTGCTGAAAGGTCTGAGCTCCTTGTGGAGATTGCAAAGTTCAGTTGTGAGCTGCAGGACCAACCTTGGTGTGCAGATCTGGTACAGTGCGGATTAGGAGCTGGAAATGCCAAGTGCAGGAGCTGTTTTTCCCAGCAATGTTCTGAACACAAGCGTGTAATTCCACACCATTTTACAAGGTTTTCATTTAACTCTAAAGCAAATTGTCAATTAGTCGTTCTTTTCTTCAGCTTGCTTTCTTCTTTGCCTGCCCACTGTTCAGAGCAATGTGGAGCCTTCCCTGCGAAGAGTAATTTGGAGGGAAGTGTGTCCCTTGAAGTTCACAGTGATAAAAGGGCAGTTTGCCTTTTTAAAAATAACAGTATTTTAGCAGAGAGTAGTTAACCCTGGGAGCAGTCTACTGAAGGTGGTGATGGGTTCTCCACACCTAAACATTTATCAGTTGAGACTGGCTGCTCATTTCGGGAGGTCTGTAGGAACCAGGAATTGGTTTCTAGCCTGTCTAAAGGAGGTGGGTGGTTAAGGTCGTCGGAATGATCCTTTACTACCCAGTAATTTCTTAATCAGAAAGTCCAGAAGATTTGCTTGTAAAGGAACTGATACTTTTTTAATTGTAAGAGATTTTTTTTTGACTTTTGAACTGTAGCAGAGGCTCTCATTCTTCTGCTGAGACCTGATCCTTTGTGCTCTTCCTATTATTTCTTTTATTCTTAATTCCTCTCTTCGCAGTGCTGGTGGAACAGTTGATGTTAACTCACAAAATGTTTCTCCCTCCTGCCGTAAACAGGTTTTCTTTTTCTAGCCAACACTGGACTTGTTTATCTGCTTGTAGCTGCAGTTGCTTTTAGTGGATTCTGGAAGAAGTTTAGGGATTCTATTTATTTTTATTTCCAAGCTGTTGTGCCGTGTGGGGTTTATTTTTTTGATCAATGCTTTTATGAAGCAGCCTGGTAAGATTTTCCTGATCCGATGGCCGAGGGGCACTCTAATTATCTCAGCCAGATGAGCTGGGAAAGGGAACTGGTAGCCAGCCTGCACCCACCAAAACTCATCAGCTCTGACCTCAGCAAAGCCACCGGTCGCATCCCGGGTTTGTAGCTGAAAACCTGCCAAGGAACGGGCTCAGTGCCTGCAGAGGCCACTTCCAGGGCTTAGATGGTTTCTGCATTTGCGCACCAGAGGCGCGTCCTTCAGGACCCCTTAACACCTTCTGCTTGCCCTTGATCTGAGCTGGGGTCAGAGCAGCAAATTGGTGGTGAAATGCTCCTTATCCTCAGCCTGTTCCCTTGAGCCACTGAGATCCATCCCGTCTTTCTCTGGCAGAAAGGGAAGCAAATTAAATGAGGGCAGGATTACCGGGAGCTCTATATACATGTGGGATTTGTAGCTTTTGTTAACAACCTCGTTTCACAGTTGCAGCCATGTAAGACCATTCCCTTCTTATTTTTAAGCAGGGCGCTTTCCCTCAAAGCCCTTGTTCTGCATTGCAGCCCTGGTTTAGCAGAGCCCTGAGATTTCAGTGTTTGCTTAAGTAGCCATACGTGCTGAAGGGCTGGGCTGGAAGGCGCTTAAGCACCTGCTTAATGACAAGGAATTGGGTTATGATTGTCCCCCGTGAACCCCCCACGCGTGGTTGGTTGGGTTTTTTTCAGTGTAACCTATATGAAATTTTCCCTTTCGCTCTCTAACTTCGTAGGGATCCCTCACCTGCCCCCTCTGCTCGCTATGAGAGTTGTCTCAGCTGCACATCATCTAGCCAACTGAGTTGTGAAGTTTCCCTTGGTGTCTGTGTCTAAGGAGAACTGGTGTCTGTCTGGGTCAAAGCAGAGCCTGTTTTCTCCTTGGTGGTATTTTGTCAGCAAGTTCTGTCCAGCTGTTGCACAGTAGAATCATGTTGGTTGGAAGAGACCTTTAAGATCATCAAGTCCAACTGTTAACCCAGCACTAAATTGTGTCCCTCAGCACCACAGCTCCACGGGGGGCTTGGAAACCCCTCCAGGGGTCACGGGGACTCCACCCCTGCCCTGGGACAGCCCTGGACACCCCTCCAGGGGAACAAATTGTTCCTCAGCTCCAACCTGAACCTGTCCAACTCGAGGCCATTTCCTCTTGTCCTTGTAGAGCCAGCAGAAACAGTCTCCTGTGGGGAGCAGCAGCTCCCCGTGTTCTTTTGGTTTCTAACAAACTTTTAGGGGCTCGGTGTTGTTGCACAGGCAGCCAGTGAGGAGGTTGCAGCGGTAAGGCCGGAGGGTGCAGGATGAGGTTGCAGTGGTGATCTGGTGGCCGTGAGCAGCTCTCACGTCCTCAGCAGGGATGCTCCTGCCACAGAGAGAGCCGGCACACGGGGAGGGCTGGAGGGGGGCACTTCACGGTGGTGTCAGGGCGCACATAGCTCACCAGAGCCTCTCCAGCTGCTCTCTCAATGCTGATCCGGAGGCTGGAGTTTGTTGGGTTGTCTCTGTGCTTTGTTATTTTACTGATTGACTCCGATAGGGTTTCATGCTGCTATAAATGAGCTGTCCTGTGCCAAGGCATCTGTCCGTGTTCCTGACAGCAGTTGCTCAGCGTGATGGGTTGCTGCTTCTCTTTACGTGAGTCTAAATCTGAAATGACGCTTCCTGGTTTTATCAGGCAAGGGGGTTGTCTCCATCCCTTCCCCTCTCTACATCCAGGAAACGGGAATGTGCTCACATTGCCATCTTCAGTCTGCTCTGCAGACAAGTTCCTTTGCACCTGCCTTGTCCTACTTTTAACGTCCCGCGTGTGAGGTTGGTGTTCGAGAAAGCTGCGATGGGACATTTCCAGTTTGCAGGTGGAGTCGATGTGCCCGAGTCTTAGCTTGAAGGTTCTGTTGCTCCCCACGAGCAGAGCTTCACCTGTGGCTCAACCTGCCCAGCCACCCTCTGCTGCATTTTATCACTGGTGTGCAGATGCCAGCACCCCAGTTCCGTTCCACTCTTCGGGGGTGCTTTGCCCCCTCTGGTGTTAGAGCAGCCACCCTTCCTGCTCTCCGTGTGCCGAGACCATGGGACTGTCAGGAGAGTGTGGCCACGGTTGGCAGAGGGCTCCGAGCGATGCAGCGCAGGGTGTTCCGCTAAACCACGGAGGAGAAAACTGGAATGGTTCATAAGAAGACCACTGGACTGCTTTGCCAGAAAGCTACAATTAAACTTTCCTCTTCCTGTGGACACTGCCACCGATTCCCAAGAGAGACTCCAGGGAGGGGGAGAGTTCCCTTAAAACAAAGCAGGGACCCACAGAAAAAGTTCTTGTCTTTGTGCAGAAGCCTTGGAGCACCTCCTGGTGACAGATGGCTGCAGAAACCCTAGCAGACAAGCAGCCCAGCACTGCCCTAGTGGGGATTGGCATCTTCCAGTGAGTTTAAGAAACATACCTCATTCCTAGTAACCCAACCACCGCTGTTGATTTGAGTGGGTGGAAGCAAAACCCACTTTGGCATTGTAGTGCTCTTCCGTGTGCACAGAGGCTGCTCTGTGCTCGAAGTTCGCTGATGTTTTTTTCCTCAAGATCTTCTACCTGATCCCTGCCTATTTTTCATTATTCTCAACATAGCTGTTCTCCCTCCGCTGCTGAGCCGCACGCTGGCAGCGACGGCCGCTCCGTCAGAGTAAGCTGAAGAGTTTATTGCTCTGAAATACAAGAAAAATTCTCCCTGTTAGTATTTGCTCTAGACTCCTTTCCCTCACCTCCCGCTCGCCCCGTTGGTGCCTCAGGGTTTTAAGAAGGAAAGGCGTTGCCATGCAGATGTGTTTATTGAAGCAGCAGATACGGAGCGAGCAGCACGCGAAATGGAAAGCGCTTTGCTTCGCAGCTTGAGCCCTGCCCTGAGCTCCCAGCACTCTGAGCTGCTGGGGATGCCCGCTTCCCCCAGCAAGGCAAGCTGGTTACTCACCGGGCTCCTGCTGAGGTCCTGTTCCTCCAGCCCATCAGCAAGCTGTGCCTAGAGGAGGGATCCTCTTAAAAAGGAAAGGTAAGGCAGAAAATCCATTACTCTCCCAAGTGGTGGGAGACTGTGGGAGCGATAACTAAAAGCTGAGAGAGAAGTCAGGATTTTATTTTTTGGTTTGTTTTGTTTCCATGGAGACTGAAATGATGGCAGTGATTCCCTGATCAGCCCCTGATCCTGGTGCTCTCCCAGTCCCGTGGGTTGCAGGTGTGCCCTCCCCCGGGAGCAGCCCTGGATTCTCACGTGTGGGATGAGCAGGGATGGAGCGTCGGGGGCCACCAGGCTCAGCTCGTGGGAGAAGCTGATGGTCTGTGTGGAGGCAGCAGCTTTTGAAGGCAGAGGAAAAGAGAAGTGAGCTGTGCTTGGACTGACCAACCAAAGGCAGAAACGGCTCCTGGCTGAAGGTGCAGAAACAAGCAGCTCTGCCAGGGAGTAACCGTTGGATGGCTCCGTGTTCAGCCCAGCCATGAGCATCGCAGGCTGGGACCACGGGGCAGTGCTCTTGTGCCACAGCCTTGTGTCCTGCTTGACTTTCTAACGCAAGAAGCAGTGAGCTGCTGCTTCACTGTTTTACTGCTCGAAATTAAGGCAGAATCTTGATAGCGTTTGCGGTGACTGGAATGAATGCCTTGTACTCAGCAGTTAATGACGTGGGTCTCGCTGGCTTTGGTGGGTGCTCTGTCTCTGCTGAGTTCTGCTGTGACTTCCTCCGCTGTATTTAATCGGGGGATTTCTCCTACTGCTGTTGCAGTACTTGGTCAGCACTAATAATTATTGATGAAGGTCACCGTAGGCTGATAAATCCGAACCTCTGCTACCCACATAATGAAATGTCCTCTCATAGCATTTAAGAACAAAGCTAATAAATATTAATTTCAGTCTCTGGGCTGAAGGCCTCAGCATCAGGGATATTCCCGACTCAGCAATCCTGCCGGACGGGCTGCAGGACTGACCTCTGTCCGTCTGTCGGGTTTTGAATGACTGCTCGCTCCTCGGGAGCACTTTGTTCCCAACTGTCTCAGATGCACAAGCAGCACGAGACCGGTAGCGCTCCTCTGTCCCCCGCTCTTCTTGGGTACTGTCCTCTCCCTTCTGATCGCACGGCTGACTCTGTGACATTGTCCAACAGCTTCTGCTTTTATCGGAGCGTCCAGCAAAGCGCTGCCGAGACCGCAGAGCCTGCTGTGGATCCCAGCGCTGGCCCCGAGCAGCGCAGCCCCAGACCAAACCCCTCTTCATGCTGAAGAAATAAAAACCTCTTCTGCTTAGAAAGATGAAGATGAAAAATCTTCATATCACAGACACCGTGGTCTTGTTAATGGAAGTTGGTGTTTCCTGGGCTGGACACACCTGTCTGGAGGGGAAACTGAGCTCTCGCTGCATCGAGGAGACCGGGTGCACTGGGGCCCGCCACGGCCACGGGTCCGGGACGCGGATGTGACAGTGGCCTTTGTCCTGCAGCCTGTGACTTGGCTGTCCGTGACACTTTAACGAGTTACAGCAACTCCCTTTTGCCATTTACTTCCCTGCAGCGGAGACTTTGAGTTGTTTATCTGTTACTTTTTAATCTGTCATTTTGTTTTATCTAGCAAAGGTTAATTTGATATTCTTCCCTTACTCTGCTTCTCTTCCTTTTGTCAGCAAGTTCTTTGTTGTTGGTCCCTGCGATGCCGTAACAGCTGCGCCAGCAGCTGTACCCGTGTTGCAGGCTGTGTGATCCTGCAGGTCCTGGGTGAATGCTCATTTACCACCCTGGGTTTAACGCCTCAAGGAGGTGCCTGGCTCCTCTGAGGGCTTCTGCTGTGGAGCTTTGTCTCCATGTGTGAGCGCGTTTGTTTGCAGTGCCTATTCCTAGGCAGATTATACCCAGCTTACGCTGACAGAATTATTTGACAGCATCCCTTGATATTTCAGCGTCTAGAGCCAAAATCCTGAGGATGTTTTGCAGTTTGTTTTCTCCTTAATCTGTTCTCTTTAGTGCTGAGAGCAGGAAATAGATTGTGCTGCTCTTAGCCTTGATAACGTCATGGTAACGTCCATCTTATTTGATCTGAAACTATTAAGTGTTGAAGGAAGACAGAGGGAAAATAGCAGAAGGAGGGTGAGCGTTGAACCAAATAATTGTATGAATGCCAAACTAAAACCTGTCTCATCCTCCCCGCGATGTCTTTTTGCCAGGAATTAGTGAGATGGGTGTTGTAAATAATGGCTTTTCCCAGGGGTGATGGTGGGGAAGAAGATGAGTACGGTTTAATACGTAAAGTATCTGAAACGTGGGGTAGGTACCACTCAAAAGGCCTCCTTTTTCAAGTGACCGGACGCTGTCAGCTGCAATACAGTATATATTAAAACCTTTAGGAGCTAAAGGATTTCTTTCCATACGCACTCTTCCCCTCAGGTTCGTTTTAAGACCGGTTTTAATGACTTTCATGGGACTGGTGGTCTAGGTGGATGCCTCTTTGTGGTACCATGCTAGCCCAGCAGAAGTCAGTGATTTATTTGTAATGGGAAGGGGACCCTCCCCGGCACCCGGGCTGCAGGCTGCCAGCTCTTGCTCCGAGCTGTCCCAGGCTCTTGGCACTGGGGGGGAAATTGGGAATGTTCTTGGGCTGTTCCTGACTCGGCGCAGCAAAGTCATTGCCGTTTGGCAGAGGTGTAAACAGCTGCCCGAGGAGATAGACAAAGGCAAATTGGCTCAGCTCCTTCTCCAAAGAACTGACAGCTTCTTGCTGTACCGCACAGATATTTAGTAGAGGCTGGGCATGCTCCGAGTGCCGTGGGACTGCCCGGCCGCAGGCATGTCCTTGAGGAGCATGGGTGAAAAGTGCATTCAGCAAATAGAAAGTTAAGCTAAAAGTGCAGGTTTTTTTCTATTTATTTTTTAAGCAAATGCTGAGGAGTTTGCACTGCTCTCAGAATTGCATCTGCAGTTTACCCAGCGCTTTGGAGTAAGAAGCTTGTGCATGGGTGGCAGCAGAGGAGCCTGGAGGGCTCTGCGTGGGGTGACAGCCAGGTTGATTCCTTACCTCAGGTTTTGCTGAGCTGTGGCCACAACTAAAGATGTTGCTACAGAGTCTAACTCATCTAATGCCAGTTTTCTTTTACACCAAACTGTAGTCAAACGTTTGATTCTTGTGTAGGCTTCCTCTTCAGGATGTGCGGGAGCGTTCACCTGCAAAATACCAAATCCCCACCTGGCTGAGTGACATTTTCCTCCTGCAGCAGAAGCAGCCCGTGCTCCGCCGTGCGTGGCACGAAGCCTGCACACGTGTAAGGCAGAGAGCTATTGAAAAAAGGGGCAGGACCGTGCTAGGCTGGAAAATGGCAAATTAACCAGAACCAGGACTGGAGACTGCTTAGAAGTCACTTCTTCCCCCATGCAAATAAATCACTGACATCTAGCAGTGAATGGAGCACTGAGCCCTTCCTTTCTTTAATTGTCTCTGAGAAGCAGAGCAGTTGGGAATTTGCAGGAATCGCCCAGCTCGAGGGATGAGAGGGAGGGGGAAACATGACAGAGCAGCTTGTAGGAGCCCTGTGCTGCATGATTGATGGTGATTTCTCATTGCAGTTTCCTGCTTTTTCAACTTCACCACCCCATCTGGGATTGTGCTGTCACCAAATTACCCTGAAGAATACGGAAGCAGCTTGCACTGTGTTTGGTTAATTATAGCTAAGCCCGAGAGCCGCATTCACTTGGCTTTCAATGATTTTGATGTGGAGCCTCAGTTTGATTTCCTAGCTGTGAAGGATGGTGGGACTGCTGAGTCGCCGGTGCTGGGGACCTTCTCAGGAAACCAGATCCCCTCCTCTCTGACCAGCAGCGGTCACGTAGCCAGGCTGGAGTTCCAGACCGACCACTCGATGGAGAAGAGAGGCTTCAACATAACCTTCACCAGTAAGTGCCTGATCCTTCCTTCTGCTTTTCATTTCAAGCTCTAAATTCTTTTCTGGAGACTAGTGGACAAGAGCTTGATCTCACCAAAATCATTGCCGTTCCAAAGTAGGTCTGAAAATCGGGAATTACTTCAGATTTCTGGTTTGGAAATTGAGGATTGTGGTCAAGCTGAGAACTGGTTGCCCAGGTTCTTTCTGGCAGTGAAGGTTTTGTCTTGTCCAGTGGTGCAGAATCCAGTTTGGCCCTGGGTTATCTGTCTGTGGAACAGCCGGGGTCTGTGTGCTCCTGTCAGCCACAGCTTGCTGCGTGAGGTGGGCTCTCTGCTCTCCCTCTCCGTGCCTCTGTTCCCCTCACTGAGGTGAGACAAGGCTTCGTGAACAGCTTGATGCAGAGCAGGCAGAACTCCTGGGTCTCTGTGGTCGTGTCCATCCATCAGTACTGTCATTGTTTGCTGACACCTGAAGATAAAAGAGAACGTGTGGCGCTGTCTTTCAGCGTAAAGCCTTGAAACTTCCACCGATAGATTGGGCTTCACGTGAGTCCAGTCGGCAAGTCTCAAATGAACGCTGGGGTAATTGCACCCTCGTATTGTCCTGGCATTTTCTAAAGAGCGTTATTAAACCTGTTCAGCAGAACTGATAAATGACTTTGTTAAACAGTCTTCAGTGGCACAGCTAAATTAATAGCCTTTCTAGCTATGATTGCCAATGTTCTCTTTGGAAAAAAGAAAATAAAATCAGAGGTCTTAAGAAATCATTTGCCACACTGCAGCAGGCTGAAGGCTCATCAGATCAGGTAGCTTCCGTGGGGTGGTATCACATCCCCAGGATTGAGTCCTAGATCCTGTTTGCAAGGAAACACCTGATCCCAGAGTGCTGGTGCTGTGCTCCGGGATGCATCTCGGCTACATGGCATGCCCGTGTTGGCACCTGGGGCTGTCCTCTCTGTGAAGACCTTTTTAAAACAAAATTTTAATTGTTGTAAAGGACTTTTAAGTACCCATAAGTTAATCTGTTCTGACTGCTTGAACTCCCAGAAGGGAGCTCCAGAGTCTTTCTCCTACCCCTTGCCACCCTTCCCTTCAGTGTAGGTATGAGAGGAGACAACGTATTGCTACGAGGGACAGACAGCAGGGCACAAGGAGCAGGTTCAGCCTGTGTTTTCCCCTTTGGCAGCCTCTATAACAAGGTGTTATAAGAGTAACGATGAAAGAAATCCAGAACCCCTCTGAATTTGGTCGAGTGCATTAAAGATACTAAAAGCTTGTGTGTGTAATTAATCTGGAGGCTTTAATCTTTCATACGCTGCTCATCTCTGCAGACCACCGTGTAGCACAGGAAGATAGAGTACATAATGATGCACTTAATGGGGAGTTAAAGCCATAGAGTGACTTCTGATTGGTTGGGTGGCCTGGTTTTTATCTGCTGGAAAAGGGCAAGCCTTCAAACCCAGCTGGGTCTGTGCAATTCCACGTGCAACTTGGCAACACCTAGGAAGGTAATTGCTGCCTGTCCTGCAGTTTCTCCTGTAATGGTGACAAGCAAGGTCAGGGAATACATGGCAGTTGATCACAGAACGTGCTGAGAGGACCCTTACTTTTAACCACAGGGCCTCAAAGCTTGCATTTTTCTTCTCATTAATGGTTCATTTCTGTCCCCTCTATGCAGATGTGTGCACTGTGGTACTTCAGGGTTTTCTTAAACCTTCCTCTGTTTTGAGTAGTTGTGTGTCTTCGTGCCTGAGAGGTGGATAAGATAATTTGCTTCTGCAAGCTCTTTTCTGGCCCCTCTTCCTGCTTTGCCTCAGCACCTCTTGGATGCAGATGGCTTTAATCTCATCCTTCCTCTCCCAGGCTGCAAATCAACACTTGCAGTAGAGGCAGGGAACAGAGGAACTTCAGGGACTTCAGCTGGATGAAAAGTTGAACGGTGGGAACACATACTTGGGTGTCCTAGCAGCTTAGAGAAGAGGTGGGGACATGATTTATGCCACAGGATGACTTGTGTGGAGCACAGGAGCTTTTCTGTGATGATAGTTGGCCAAATTAAAACGTGTGCTGCGAGGAAGGTCTGTTGTCCGGAGGCCAGATCAAATGCCATTGGCTCCAGAGGGAAGATGTGAAATTATTGTTTAATTCCTGAGGTTTTGGTCAAGCATACTTAATTATTACTAAACATTCTCTTTCCTTTGTAGCATTCAGGCACAATGAATGCCCCGACCCTGGCGTGCCTGTGAATGGGAAGCGATTTGGTGACAGCCTCCAGCTTGGCAGCTCCGTGTCCTTCCTGTGCGACGAGGGCTTCATTAGGACCCACGGCTCAGAAACCATCACCTGCATCTTGAAGGAAGGAAACGTGGTCTGGAACAACGCTGTGCTCAGATGTGAAGGTGAATTTTATCATCTTTCTTACGTGACCTGGAGGGAGAAGGATCCCTCGTCTCTGCAGCCTTTGGGAAAGGACAAATCATTCTGTCTGGCCAGGTCCTGAGCAGGTCACTCGTAGAGAGGGTGCTGGTCTTGTGGGAGACCTTTTGCCACCGTGCAGGCAGAGGCATTTGTTGTTGAGAGCTGAAAGACTGTTGGGCTTAAATTCTAACCCTCAGCGTCTCCAGTAGGGCCAGGGTTTTCCGTAGCTCTGGCAGGTGGTGTCTGCAGAGAAGAGTTTGCTTCGGAGGAGCTGCCAGCCCAATAATCTCCAAGCACTGAATGTGGTTTTTCGATTTTTTTCTGAACTGAACCATGGGGATTATTTTGATTAGCTCAGTTCTTGGTACAACAGGTGTTTTTCTAGTACCAGTAGTAAGAGGCTTTGATTTACTGACGACGAACAGCTTCCCTGCTACGCTTGTCCTGAAGGGAATTAGCAGAGGATGGAAGATAAACAGCGAGATTTTTTTCTGTCCTGATTTTTGGTATGTTTAACATGTGTCATATTTATGTAAAGACAGAAGCAGTGGGTACAGATCTGTACTGTGGTAGGTGAACCGAGTGCTCAGGTACCCTCGGAGGGGTGCACTGGTCCCGTCAGAGCGACTCAGCGGTCGAGAGCCAGGCATTTTGTGCTGATGTCTCTTTGCCCCAACAGCCACGATAGCCAGCCCCAAAATGTGGGAGCTGGATCGAGTTAAAGGCTTTAACAGAGATTTCAGGGCTTTTTCCTTGTCCTTCAAAGCATCTACTATGGAAAAGAGAGGTGAAGAGCCTTCTGTAGGTTTCATTGAGAGTTTCCATTCCTTTCACAAACATGAGCCTTTAAGTTTATGTTTTTGTAAGTGCGGAAGGGAAACAGACATTAAATAATACATTTTTAATCGACTTTTATCTTTGGAAGCTTTGATAACCTTATGCCATTAACTTGGGCTTTTTTCTCTCTGGTCCCAGTGGTGATTTCTTTGACTCACCCTTCAGTATGAGCTCGGTTGAGTGTAGGTTTTTAATTAGCCTTTTTAAACAAGGAGGAAGTATGTAGATCTAAAGTACTGTTTAGTGCTTGAAAAAATTAATGGGAAAGAGAGAGACCTAAAAAAAGAGTTGAAAGATGAAGTCCTGACAGGAAATTAAGTAGCTTTGGGGCAGAAAGGAGCCTCTTGTTCAAAAATAATTGGTTCGGATCCAGTTGAGATCAATTGACTTTCATCTGGCATCCTTCAGATCAGCAGTGAAGGTTTCAGGCTCAGGCTTAGGCAGGTACTTGAGGTCCTATCGGGTGTGACATTTCACAGCCCTCGCCCAAAGCTGACAGCACGGCTGGCCCTGGCTTGGTGCTTCAGCAGCTGCTCTGGAGGAGCAGGCTCCCCTGGGGCTCCCCTGGCAGGGAGTGCAGTGGGGTGACAGTCTTGGGAGCTCCCAGAGAGGGTGACAGTCACCTGGTCGTGCTGCCGCGTGGGGCACTGACCGGCAGCAGTGACTTGACTAAAAACCTGGGTGATGCATCCTGCGAAGCGCTGAGCAGGGGGGCCATGGAGTGGCAGGAACAGACAGGTTTTCCATCCCGTTTGATTTTTTCCTTAGAGGACAGTTGCAGTAATTAGGGGCTATAGGATGTTGTGCCTCTGGTCCAGCAGATCCAGTGTCCTTTTTCCAGAAAAGATGATAATAATAATATGCCTTCAGCTTCTGCTGGTGGCACAAGGGAGCACAGGGTGGAATAAAAGCCACAGTCTTGTGATGTCCCTTGTGGTAGAAAAGACATGACTCAATTACCACAGATATGGAAGATTTCCTGGCACCTGCAGCTACTCAAATGCAAACTGACCTTGCGGTTTTCTCTGGTTTTATGTCTAATAATTATTATTATACCCTGTCCCCTTAGAGCCACTGCACAAGGTCAAGCTACCGACTCCCACAGATACAGCAGCAGGCTGCTATTTCTTCAGTTCAAGCTGAAAAAGCAGTTTCTTACCCGCTGATGTTGTTATTTCATCTGGTTCTGGTTATTTATAACCCCTGAGAAACAATGATGTACGAAAGCTGTCGCGTGGCAGGGCAGTGCTGCCTGGCAGCGAGGGTACGTCCGATGGTGCCACAGCTTCCGTGATGCTCTTCGCCTGAATTGTGCCATTTTCCTTGTCCCCAGCACCGTGTGGGGGCCACCTGACATCACCCAGTGGAACCATCCTGTCCCCTGGCTGGCCTGGCTTCTACAAGGACTCCCTGAGCTGCGCGTGGGTCATCGAGGCCCAGCCGGGCTACCCCATCAAGATCACGTTTGACAGGTGCTCACCCTGGACTTCTCAAAAGTTGCCTTTTTGGGGTTGTTTTTGGGTGGTTCCGGAGCTGTTGAGTCGTAGCCGCCCCCGGCAGAAAAGGGAACAAATTGCTCCGAGGTGTGTTTGGCAGAGAGACTCTTTTCATTACCTCCTGACAGACATTCAAGAAGAAAAGGTGGAAAATGGTGATATTTTATTTTTTTTTCCCCCCTTCTTGTTTTGACTAACTCCTGCTAATTTGCAGTGCTATTTTAGACACACGTAGGACACGTTTTGGGAGGCTGAGCTCCCACGTGCTCAGCCTGCTGGGAAGCAGCAGCAGCAGATCCAGCCCTGACCCGGGTGTGCCGAGTCTCTTGCTTTGCCCTGGATTTCACGGTGTGAGGAGGGCTGTGCTCTCTGGAACCTGGCTCTGTGTGTCTGGTTGTTCGTGTAGTGTAAGACGGTTGTTGCTGCAAAGACTTCACAGGTGAAGGATCGGAATCATAGAATTGTCAGGGTTGGGAAGGGATGTTAAAGGTCATCTGGTTCCAACCCCCTGCCAGTGGCAGGGACACGTTCCTCTGAACGATGCGTTCTTGGTAAGATGCTTGGCCAGCTGAAGGTTGGGCAGTAGGAGCAGGCTCGTGTTGCCCCGTGGGCTGTGCTGTCTGGAGTCGTTAGAGCACCTTCAGGGTTGCAAGGAAGAAAAAGTAGCCACGAGGGTTTTTCACAAGTGTATTCTCGTGTCCCTTTCAGATTTAAGACAGAGGTGAATTATGACACCCTGGAAGTGCGAGATGGCCGCTCCTACTCCTCCCCATTGATAGGTGTCTACGATGGGACTCAGGTGCCCCAGTTCCTCATCAGCACCAGCAACTACCTCTACCTCCTCTTCACCACCGACAAAAGCCACTCTGACATCGGCTTTCAGATCCGATACGAAAGTAAGTGCCAGTTACTGGAGCCAGTTACTGGAGCCAGTTACTGGTGCCAGTTACTGGTGTGGTGATGCCTCCTCCAGCAGCACGATGGACTCGGAGCCCCGCTGGACTCGCTTCTCCCCTTTGCAGAGTTTGCTCTATTGCAGCCCGTGGGGAATGTGAAGCTACTGCAAGTGAAGTAGCAGCTTCTGCTGTTCACCACCTTGGGTTTTTAGAGTTTTTTGGTATTTATTTTACCCCTCTAGAGTGTTGCTGAGTTTAGGAGGCAGCTGGGTGGTTCTGTTTCCTCCTCTTTGGGGATAATCAGTAGGACTTTGCATGAGCTCATAGGAGGAGTTGAACTTTCTCCCAGGCTAACCAGGGCACTCTGCAGCCACTCAGCAGTCTGACACGAGTGGGTTTCTTTGCCACAGCTGTGAAGCTCCAGTCAGACCACTGCTTGGATCCAGGGATCCCAGTGAATGGCCAGCGCCATGGGAATGATTTCTACGTGGGAGCACTGGTGACATTCAGCTGCGATTCAGGCTACACCCTGAGTGACAACGAAGCCCTGGAGTGTGAGCCCAACTTCCAGTGGAGCCGGCCCCTGCCCAGCTGCGAGGGTAAGGAGTGCAGGAGGTAACATCTGCAGGAGACAGAGAACATCTGTGGGAAGTGGCAGTCGCTCGGTCTCCAGATCCACTGCAAAAGCTGAGCAGCAGCTCTGATGTTTGCAATGATGTCATCTGTGGATTTTGTTAGATTTTGCTGGGTTGGGCTTTTCCACCTTTGGAAGAGCTCATATTTTTCCAGCTTTCAATTCTTTCATTATTTCTTTTTGGTTTGTTTTGTTTTGGTGTTGGTTGTTTTGTTTGTTTATTGGTGGGGTTTTTTGATGTTTTTGTTTTGGGTTTTTTTCCACAGCTCTATGTGGAGGTTACATCCGTGGTTCCAGTGGTACCATCTTATCCCCAGGATTCCCTGACTTTTATCCCAATAACTTGAACTGCACGTGGACAATAGAAACATCACATGGAAAAGGTGAGACCCCTTTAGATTAGAGTGGTTCTAGAG
The DNA here is from genome assembly GCA_027560015.1 of Chloroceryle amazona. NCBI lineage: Eukaryota > Metazoa > Chordata > Aves > Coraciiformes > Cerylidae > Chloroceryle > Chloroceryle amazona. The sequence continues at coordinate 34,614 of JANHFX010009989.1, read as the reverse complement.
ATGGACAGGAGGACAGTGGTCTGGTGGGAGTCAGATGCTCTTGGTGATGCTGGACACCCATGTGCTTGGCCAGTTGCTGTTCTTGCCACCACCCAGACATCGTTGCTGGACAAGATGCAGAGGTTTTTGGTGTCACATCTCTTTAATTCTTTTATAAAATAGAAAGGGTTAGGAGGGAAAGATGGTCTCTTATCAGTCATCCAGATCAGAGAGCCTATGCCAGATGTCATCTTTGGTTTCAGACCTTTGAGGCAGCATCCTCTGGAAAGTCAGCAAGTGTTTGGGTGCTGTCTTGCTAGTGATGCCCCATGGAGGAGAGGGGGGCTACCACTGACACCACTGCATCAACGTTTGGTACTTGGTAGTACTTCCAGCCTTATCTTTCTTTGCAGAGCTGGATCTCTAGATAACATTTTTACAGATGGAGAAGTGGAAGCCTGGAGTCAGTAATTGCCAGACGTGGGGCAGAACTCGGGCTCTGTCCTAGTTCTGCAGCCCTTTTCTCCACTAGCCAGGAGTGCGACCGGCTAGAGGCAAAGTGCAGATCTGTTTAGTCCAATCTCCTGTGCAGTGCAGGCCAATCTTTTGTCTCGGAGGAAAATTTCAAGAAAATGGATCACTGGCAATTAGAGAACGAGTTTTGTCTACAAGGGTAGGGGGTAATTTCTCCTGGTCCAGTCAGTACCTGCCTGGGGTAAGCACAAAGGGTGTAAACCCTTTATGTAATGTTCATGGGCTCTTATGTAACGGTCTCGTCGTACCGGATTGCAGCGCGACGGGAGCTATCATGAGCCAATTTTACAAATACCATTTGTATTACAGCAAATAAACTTGTCAATGAACAGCACAGTGCATTAAGGGACCCATCACATGCTGTGAAAAGTATTCTGTTGAGTAGCAGCAATCCGCTCCTCATTAATCCACTCTGCCTTGGATTCAGCTCTCCGATGCGACGCTGCATTATCCTCTAGCTGAGCGCAGCGCTGACAAAAACTGACACACTTCCATGGGAGAAAGTGCTGTTCTGAGGGCCTCTGTGCTTCTAGGGCAACATCACAAGATGGTCTTCTGACCAAGATTAGCAAGGCTCAAAAAGCCACGGTCTGTTTTCAAATAGCAGAGGTCTAGGGGTTTTTTGTTCTTTGTCCCATCAAAAATCTCACTGTGGCCAGCACAGGAAACAGCACATCCCTCGGAGCCGTTCAGTGTGGTGCAGTTCTGCATCATCCCAAGAAACCAGCCCTGGATCTGACCATCTGGAACCAGACCATGTTTGTTGTGCTTGGAGAAGTTGGATCTTGAGCTCTCTGGAAAGCTGCTCCCAGCTTTAGCGGTCTGAAGCCTGTGAGCTTCTTTGGAAACTCCAGCCTTAGCTGCAGGTAGTGGGAGGAAAACCAAACCATGAGCTGCTCTGTAAGATCCGGGTAGCTGTAGTGAGCATTTATAGGTCTGCAGGCCTTTGACAAGAGATTCAGCTCTTCTTACCTGTCGGGTTCTAGTGGAAAGGTGAGGTTAAGATTCTGAGAAAAGAAGGTGAGTGCTTGTGGAGCTCCCTGGACTGGGAGAGCTTCACCCAGGCAGCTGCTTGGATGCAGGAAATCTCCAAATCCGGTTAGAGCTCAGGGTGAGAGGAGAGGATGGCGAGAGGACCTTGTACAGTTACAATAAGCTGGATGTAGCCAACCTACACATCAGGAAAGTCTCTCCTTCTCTGTCCCTCCAGTTCAGGGGAGCTGTTTATCTACCAGCCCAGTGAAAGATGAAGAAAGAAGGGTAGCCTTTTCCCTGATGGGTAGTGGAAGATGTTGAAATGGATTTAGATGGCGGGCTGTTGGTGGGGGTGTTCGGACACATTCTTACGCGTATGTGCACGTCCTCTCTCTCGCAGCAGCGTTCTGTCTTTGAGGGATGCACTCTCCCAGCTGTAGCTGCCTTAAACTGCTTGGTCATTCATCACCACGAGCTTCTCCCAGCGCTCCTCAGCATTCCTGCAACGTTCCTGCTCAGTCCTGAGAGCAGTGGAACAGAGTGATCCCGAGCCAGAGCAGCGGCCGCTGAAATGGAATTCATTTAGTCCTTGGTGAACAGAACAGGCTTTAAATACGGGGGTAACTGGACCCCATTCTCAGCTAACTTGCAGCACAGTCTTCTCTGGGTGCCTTGTCCTTGCCTGTCAGTTCCCTGCTCCTGGAGACCACCGGCTGCATCCCTGATCACTGGGTGAATTCGGCACTTGCTAAGCCCAAAGCTTTAACAGCCCTGCTGCGAGCAGGGGATATAGTTCCAGGACTTGTTTGCCATTGCAGCTGAGCTTTTTCTTCTTCTAGTTTTCCGTTTCCAACACCCACTTCTGCCAGCACTTCACTGCTTGGTCTCGCAGTGCTGCTGCCGTCACCAGCCAGGGATGGCTTTCAGTTCCCATAAACCAGAACAGAATTCAGGGCTTGTGCCTCCCAGCCCATCAGACTATTCCCTGACAAAGCGGTGACCGAGCAGGGGTGATCTGCATCATAAAAGCCAGTCTCGAGTTATTCACTCCCAGATCTTTATGAACATCTCGCACGTGGCCAACGCACGAGTCTCCCGACTGAAACAAGTTGGTGGTTATAGTTATTATTTTTATGGGACTTCAGACACTGATTTACTTTATGGACTCATGAGCTGTACAATTTGAGTTTAAAAGCAGCTTAATTTTAAAGGTATTTAAACGCTTAAAGAGAGACTTATTTTTAATCTGAGAACCTCAAAGTGATTTCTTTTCCCTATAATTTGTTTTGTTGTTTCTTTTACAGAAAATGGGGGAAAAAAAAAAAACCACCCTACATTTGCAGAGGCATTTTGTGCCACAGTAAATTTCAGACCAGGGCAAAGGTTTAATCAGAGTCACAAATCCTTTAAAATGAGTTTATAATTATCCCTTATGGCTACAGTTAAAGAGCCCTTAACTGGCTCTGCCCTGGGATTGGAGTTGTTATCTTAGAAGACCTGGAGTCAGGGGCTGTCCTCTCAGTTCTGGGGACTAAATTACACTGGTGTTTCTCGAGTGGTGTGTTGATTTTGATGGAGTGGTTTTAATACCATTCCTTAGATTGACTTCTGTAAAACCAAGGGTACAAAATTACTGCCAGTTGAGAAACAGGAAAAACTGAATACATTTTGTATTCAATTCATCTCACCAAGTGTTCTGGCTCAGCCAGGCCATCTCTGTTTTCTGTTGGCTGTGCTGCTGGTAAGAGCACTGGGAACCATTAGATGTTTGCTGCCTTCGTGCAGCTTTGCAGAAGGAACAGCGGAACTAGAAATTTTCTGTCAGGCTCCATATAATATTTATCTGATTATAAGGAAGGAATTGCCAAAGTTGAGACCCCTTTTGGACATCCCTAAGTGGTGAGTCACACGAATACTTCTGCCTGGGACACCAAAGGCTACCAAGGTGCAGTGAACTCCTGTGCCAGGGATAAAGATGGGGAGAGAACAGGACAGTTGAGGTCACCCTGTGAGCCCTGCTGCTTCCCAATCCAGAAATTCCTGGGGGAAAGGCTTTGTGCTGGTTACCAGCCTCTCTGACCTTCATTTCTTGGAAGGAAATCGCTTGCACGTGACCAGTAAACCTTCAGAAAGAAATCGGATAGACGTAGGGATAACTGGAGTATTCAGAGTTAGGATTTGATGCTGACAGAAACTTGTTGGGATGGATATTAGATCTCATGCTCCAGAGCTTTAATCAATCTCATCCCGATCTCCAGAAATTTATGGGGAATGGGGAGCAAGGAGGAGATTATTCCTCTGATCCTTATTTACAGATTGCCTGTGCTTGCTCTTGATGGCAGCCTTGGCAGAGATGGGACGCAGAGCAAGACAGCCCTTGGGTCTCCCCAGGCTGCTCACCTCCGTGGGGTTAAATCCTTGGCTTAGATGCAGTAACTTGCTCAAGCCCCTGGGCACCCCTGATGCAGGCGAGGAAGTGGGGTTCTCACTGTGACTAAAGAAGAGCAGATCACGGGCGCTTGTGTTTGCGTGGAGGAGCCTCTTCCTCTGCAGACAGCCCTGCCCAGATCAGCGGGGCCATGAGGAGCCTAACGCCCGAATCAGCCTGAGCCAGGGCTCAGGAACCTGCCCCTGGGTGCTCAGAAAGGCTGTGAGATCTTTGGGTGAAAGAAGCCATATAAATGCAAAGAGGCTTTTTTATTGCCAGGCATCGCTTTAGCTTGTTAACTGGGTGTGACGATAATGTGACAGGGTTTCTGAGATAAGATCCTGCCTTGCTTTGCGCTCTGAAAGCTGTCACTGCCATTTTTTTGTTTTCCAAAGATGGAATTATTTTCCAGAGAATGAGTGTTTCTACTTGTGTTTGAATTCCTCCTAGCTGGAGGCTTTTGCAAAAGCCTGGAGTACTTACTATTTTGTGTCTGTAGGTGTGAAGGATACTTTAAGTAATCCATTACTCCCTTCTCGTTCATTTACAAATGCAGCAAGGTCACAGCCTTCTCGAGGAAATGTTTCAAATTGCTGAAATTGAATTTGGAAGAAGAGACAAAATAGTTCCCCTGTGTTTGCCTGTTCTTTCTGTAGCTGGATCAGTTGTGGGGTTTTATTCTTGTCAGGATAACGTGGATACAAGTGTAGGATTCTCCTTGCTTCTGAAATCCGTTAGGGCTGACGAGTGCTGGGCTAACCCCCGACTCTGCCCAGGGCTGCAGGGGCTGCACACGTGCTTCCCACCACGTGCCTCCGAGGGGACAGCAGGTCCTGGGAGTGGGTCCCAAGCAGAGAAGGGATGGCAGCAGCCCCCTCCGAGTCGGGCTGAGCTGGGCCCTGGAATGAGGTGCTGGGCTCTGCTGGTGCTGCCGGAGGGAGCGTGGCTGCATGACACAGCCCTTACTTGGGAGATGGACGAGAAGGGCTTTGAGCCATCTCTGGCTGAGGAAACCCAGCTCTGTCCATGGGTGATCCCTGTAACCTCCAGGGCCCAGTTCAGTCCCATCGTGGGAAGGTGTAGGAGGTCCCTGCACTCACATTGCTGACATACATTATCTTTCAGAGAATCCTCTCTGACCTTGATGCTTGGCTTGAATCCTGTTTTTCTGGGTATGAATTCCTTCTGGAACACGCTTGTTTTTGTTGTTTTCAAGTCCTCACAACTACAGCTTTTGCTACTCTTGCTATTTATCTAAAGGTCAACACTCTTAAAAGGAAATACTCCCTTAAGGTGCCAGGCTCAGTCCTTTCTGCTGCTGTTCCATCCCTCAAGCGAGACTCTGTCGTCTCTGTTCCTGTGGTACAAAGGCACAGCAATTGGAGATCTTAACTGCCTGGCTCTGTTCTGGGCCTTGTACCATACCCTTCTCTTACTTTTTTCCATCTGTTTCATTTCTAACATGAATGTGTCCGTGGTTTTCAGTGTGCCTTTCTTCTCCCTTGGGCTGCTGTTACTGGGAAACAGGGAATCAATACTGGGGTCGTCTCAGGGAGAGGAGTCAGGCTTTGGCTCTGGGGTGAAGGGGGACCACACGAACACTGCTGGCTGAAGCCATCTCTGTTTCTCCTCCCCTGCAGGTGTGTTCTTCACCTTCCACACCTTCCACCTGGAGAATGGCCACGACTACCTCCTGATCACCGAGAACACCAGCTTTGCTCAGCCCCTGAAGCAACTGACGGGCTCCCGGCTCCCTGCCCCGCTTAGCGCTGGGCTCTTTGGAAACTTCTCTGCTCAGATTCGCTTCATCTCGGACTTCTCCATGTCCTATGAGGGGTTCAACATCACCTTCTCGGGTAAGAACAGGGGTGGACAAAGACTTGGCTCCTTCCCTTTCCTTGCCACTTTTCTGCAAATGTTCTGTTGCGTGTGATTTGGATCTCTGGCAGTCACTTCTTTTGCTGCCCCAGTAAATTATTGTAGCGTTAAACCACAGTATGTCCAAGAAATATTCTCCTTGCCGTTCCTGTATCACCAGATCCAGCAGTTTTGTCTGCCTTGAGCCCCAGTAGATAACTGGATTGAGCCCGCTGGAATTAAATCACTCTACAGACCTGTTGCTTGCTTTCTCCCTCCTCATGTGAAGATCATTTCTGCTGGTTGTGGACAGTTTCCACTCGCATTTTTGGGGGGTTCTCTATCCCTCTTTCCTCCAGATGCCTTCCTCTTCTGTTTATCAGAGTAAAAATCACTGCAGCAGGTACAGCATTCCAACATGGGAAGCTGGGACAGATGGCATCTTTTGGAAAGCAATGTTTAACAACCTGGGCTTCTTGGATAAGGAGCAAGGCAGAGCTGGTCACTCCCGTTGTCCGTCTGGTTTCTCTTTTCCCCTTGCTTTGTTACACCGCTTGGATGCTCACCCAGTGACCCAGCCTCTGCAGCTGGCTTTGGCCTGGCTGATCTGCAACGTGCTTCAGGTAGCCTGTGCCAGGATTCTGTGGGCCCACGGGCATTGCTGGGAAACTGGAAAGAGTGGTTTTTCTTGCTGGACCAGCTCTACTTGCCCTGCTGTAAGAGCAGCTGAAAGCAGACCTCCTGGAGCACCCAGCAGGGCGTCGAGGGACGCAGGATTTTGCTGACTTCAACCCTTCTCACCTCGTGGTGCTGGTGGAGATCTGACTGTGGGAGGCAGCTTCTGCCCAAGGCATTTCCAGTAAGCCAGTCCAGCCCTGGACTTACTGAACCAACCCACTGCTGATTCTGGCTTCGACTGGGATTATACAGAACGCTGCGTTCGTCAAAGGAAACTGGATTCTCAGAAGCTGTCGATGAGGAGTGGAGTGTGCGTGGTGCTCTGCGAGAGAGACTCGAAGGGAAACACGTTTGCCCGGGCAGAGCAGATCATCACACTCGTAAATAACCACTGTGTGGGGGTAATCTCTGGTTGAAGGGCACGGGGCGTTTAATTGTGTCCTTTACCCCCAAGTCCTCCAAACGAGCGCCGAAGTGTTTGCCCGTGCACGCCTTTCAGGAAATACAATTTCCTTGCCTGAGTGCCCCGACAAGCTGTTCCCTGAAACAATCAGCGAGCAGGCAGAAGCTTATTGTGCTGGTGTTGTTCTTCTCCGTATCTTTTAGTCCTGGAGGCAACAGCTGCAGTTTTGTCCTGCTGGCGTGGAAGAGAAATGACCATTTTTATTGCGGAGCTGATGCTGATGCGCTCGCTCTCTTGGATGGGCAGGGCTGTTGCCGTAGATGCAGCTAAAACCTGCTGCCCTCAGAGAACTGGTTTCCAACACCTTTGTTCTGGCCTCTGAAGTCAGGGATTGTCATATGATAATCCGTGGGAACTAGTCAGAAAGTTTCCAATTAACTTCATTTGGATGGGGGAGGGAAATGGGGTTTTGTCTTTACAAAGATTGCCTCAAATTCTAACTGTTATTTTCAGCGTATTTGGAGGCTTCCTGCCTATCTTGGAAAAGGAAAATGGGAGTCGGTTCTATTTTTAGCTTCCCTTAGCTGTACATGTAGGTACTTTATACTTTTCAGGTCTGTTATTTCTCAGATAACAGCTCTCCCAGAGGTTTCCATCCAAACGGTTTGTGGTCGAAGACACGCGTTTGGCCGTTAGCCATAGCACGACACGGCCCTTCACTGAGCAGCAGCTTTAAATGTGCCCTTGCACTCCCCAAGCAAGCTGCTGTGCTGATTCAGTTTCAGGATTAGTAACATCGAGGCAGCAGAAATCCCATCCGGATCAATTCATCTTCATTTGACTAAACCGGAGGGACAATGACAAATTTCCCTCGGGGTTTGTCACTGCTGATGTCATTTTCTTGTTCGACAACGCTGACAGAGAAGGAAACCTGTTGTGTTTTGAGTTGTTTTCAGTCAAGGTCCTGGTGACACCCCGGGGGGGAGGGTGTCCATAGGGAGAGTGAAACTCAAGTTGGTCTTCGTGGCGCAAACAGGACCTTTGTCTTGCGTGGATGGCTCCTTTGAAGAGCTTCACGGCAGCTGGATCAAAGCGTAGAGCTCCCTCCTCATCCTCCTCCTCAGGGACTGGGCTACCCTCACCGGGCAATGCGAGGTGTCACCCTGCCCTTCCATAAATGTCCCTTTGTCCCCTGTAGAGTATGATTTGGAGCCCTGTGACGAGCCGGAGGTCCCAGCCTACAGCATCAGGAAGGGGCTGCAGTTTGGAGTGGGGGATGTCCTCACCTTCTCCTGCTTCCCCGGCTACCGGCTGGAGGGCGCGTCCCGCATCACCTGCCTCGGGGGGAGACGGCGTGTGTGGAGTTCGCCTCTGCCAAGGTGTGTTGGTAGGTGGTCATGTGCTTTCATTTTGCTTGGTTGGTTACGCTGTGCTGGATGGTTTCGGTGGGCAGGGATGGGTGGCATCCCCCGGGACGGCATCTTTCAGCTGGCGGGGGGGTTGGTGCAGGGGAAGAGGGAGCCAGAGTGAGATTTCAGCCCTGCAACTGCGTGTGGGGACAGGAGGGAGAGGCTGAAGAGCGCAGCTGCTCCCGGGTCGGGGCACACCAAGCATGAAGCAAACTGGGTCACACAGGTCAGCAGAAGCCCTGTGTCTCCACAGCCCTCTGGTCGAGCCTGAGCTGGGTGGTGACCTGTGGTGCTGGGTGTGGAGAGGAACGAGAGCAGCTTGTTCCTTTGGCCAGCCCTTCTCTCAGGGTAGGGATGCTCCCCACCAGCTGCTACTTCAGACCGCATCCCAAGCGGTGATGTCTCCACTACTATCTCTGGATAGTCTGTGCTCAGGTGAATGTCCTGCTTCTCATACATGGAAAGAGAGGGGGAGAAGGTGGCATCCAAAGTACCTCCCCTCGGTGTATCTGCTGCTGCTTCCTTAATTAACCCTCATGGCAGAGTCAGTGCAGGAAACTCCACGTGCACCGGGATGGTTTCACTCAGCTCCAGCAGCATCCTGTGCTGCGAAGGGCTCGTGGAGACGGGGCAGAGCAGGCTCATCAGGAAAGCTGTTTTCAGGGCAAGCTGGAGTGGCTCTCCCAGCCGTGCATGCGAAACAGCAGGACTCGAAGGAGCATGGAGCCAGGGTTCTGCAGCTGGGAATCTTTCCGGGTAAATAGGCCAAGAAAACAACAGCTCATGGTTTGCTCATGTGGGAGCTAATCAGGGAGTAATAAAAAAATCCCAACCACGTGGAGGTTTCAAGGCAGATTTACACATGGTGGGGAGTGTAAGTAGACAAGTCACCAAGTGGCTGCAGCGGTCCTTGCTGAAATGAAGCCCTTGGGCAAGGCAGCGGCCGCTGGCAGCAGGTTTCCTCCAAAGAGGACATCCTTTGGATGCTGTTCCTTGATGCAGGTCCTCCAACAGCACCTGAGTGTTGTGGACTGTTGCTTCCTCCCTGTGCTAGCAGCAGGAAGAGCTCGTTGTCACGTCGTGCCGTGAGCTCGGTGCTGTCATCGCACTGCTGCTTCTTGCGCTTGCGCTCTGGTGCTTGCAAGACCTTGGTGCCAGCAACCAGCTGTGTTGGCTCTTGAATGAACACCACGATTCTTATGTGCAGCATATAGGTATAGGATGAGCTTTGTATAAGTGTGGGTAATACCTTAAAATATTTCTATCTAGAAATAGTTATTTTTTTCCCCCCGCTTCTGGTCCATAAATCAGGAGAAACATGAACACAGATGCAGTTTGGAGCCAGGTGGTGAAGTTTTGGAACACTTCTCTAAGTTGGGGTCCCAAGACAGGATCTAAGGAGGCCGACCTTCTGTGACTCAGTTTCCCTATCTGTAGAGGGAGAGGGTATTAACCTTTCTTGCAAGGCACCTGAGGTTTAATGCTGGTAGAAGTGCTGTTAAGTGCTGGTTTGTTTACTGATGGTGCTTGGAAACAGTCCGTGGATGTGTTAGCAGAGGGGTGTAGGAAAGATGGAGCACCTGCGGCCGTTCGGAGGAATCACCTGCATGGCTTGTACAGCTGGAAGATACATCTGGTTATTTACATGTGGTTTTGTGTCTTTACACAGCTGAATGTGGTTCATCCGTAACTGGAACCCAAGGTGTTCTGCTGTCCCCCAACTATCCAATAAACTACAACAACAACCACGAGTGCATCTACTCCATCCAGACCCAGCCAGGAAAGGGGATCCAGCTGAAAGCCAGGACATTTGAACTGGAGGCAGGAGATGTCCTCAAGGTAAGATCTAAGATTTTAATGGAGATAGCTGGGACTTACCTCTGGAAAATGCCACCCAGGCGAGGACAGCCCTGACAGTTGTCAGGGGCTAGTGCTGGCCAGTAGATGAATGGGCAGGAATATTGTCCACGTGTATCCCCTCTGAGGTTAGGGCAAGACACAAGACGTGGTCATGTGTGAAACAATATCATGTAGCCCAGGGACACGGGGTGGTCAGCACCTCACCGCCGTGCGTTGCTTTGCTGTGCTCAAAGCCATAGGGTGTCACTTTAGGAGGGAATCAGCCCCTCTGAGCATCACCAGCTCGTCCCCATCTCTGGCTGCAGCTCTAAGGGAATAAGGAATGTCCTTTGTGCTTCAGCCTGGCTGGTGATTTGAGGCTTCTGTCTGCAGGTGGATGTGTAAACAGGGTGTTAAAAATGTAGATGTCTTTGCCATATCACTGTGCCTGCTGCTGGGAAGTCTTCCCTGACATTTGGAGATGTGTTGCAGTGCTGGGAGTTTGTCCTTTGTAGCTGAACTTCAGTTCTTACCTGCAGAGCTGTACAGGGGAAATGGTTAATGCAGGAGGAGGTGTGAGGTTCTTAGCATTATGTTTGTGGTTTTAAGAATCAAGGCTGATTTTGTCCCCAAAAGGGCTTTATTTAAACGCAGAACTCCAGGCTCAAGCTCTTCAGCGTTCCCGTACTCAGATTAATCTGTGTTTACAAGTTTCAGGGCTCTATAGAGGAGACAAATCCAGGCTGAGTTTCTATTAACCACAAAGAAATGGTTTTGTAGGAGGCATTAATATTACAAGATGTGTGCTGCTGTGCTGAGCCATCTTCCCGGAGAACGCCTCTGTCCTTATGTAAGTGCCACACTTCTGCACTGAGAGAGGGGTGGAATCCACAGATTTTCAGCTCACAAATGGCTGGAAAGAGAGAGATTTCCAGCTAAGGCAAAGAATGTGCTCGTTGTGGAAGAAATGATGCTCTCTCAACAGGTTTGTCATCAACTTCTCATCTGCTCCCGAGGAGCGTTGCTATCCATCTCCACTAGTGAGAGGTTGCTCTTTATCCTCAGAGAGAACCACGCTCTTAAAAGGAAGGGAGAAACCCACCACTGGTGTTTTTCTTGGGTGACAGCAGGGTCAGGGCATGCCTATGAGTCACTGCAGGGAGAAAATGCTTTCCCAGTAGCTGTGTGGCACCTTTGGCAAGAGAGCTGGGGTCAGAAAACACTGCCCTAGGTGCAGCGTGAGCTCAGGTGCAGGGAGCAGGATCCTCCAGGGTGTGAATCCCACTCCTGCCACGAGCACCATCGTCATGTCAGATGCTTAGTTGGGTTAATTTTGCTGCCTTCAAAGAACTGTCCCTGTCTGCACTCGTGAGTGATTTGGTCCCTGAAGCACCAAACATGTTTTCCAGTCCGTGTTTCTTGTTCCTCTCAGGTCTACGATGGCAGCAACAGCTCCGCTCGCCTCCTGGGCTCCTTTAGCCGCTCTGAAATGCTCGGCACCAGCATCAACAGCACTTCCAGCAGCATGTGGCTTGAGTTTATCACCAACAGCGAGAACACGAGTAAAGGCTTTGAGCTGCAGTTTTCTAGTAAGTCTTAAGCCCATATGCTTGTGAGGTGGGGATCTGAGGTGTAAATGGTGTGTTTTCGGGTTACAGCTGCATGACCAGAGGAAATCGGCCTTTCTGTAAAGATCTTGCTGTCTCAAGTGGAGTTGGAGCCGGGAGCTGATGGTGCTAGCAGACCTGTTCTGTTGTCAGTGAGGCGGTGGTGATACAGAAAGCTTGGATTGCAGCTGAGATGCCAGATTCCTGGATCTTGTTCAAATATTAGCTAAAAAAAAATACTAGTTTTAAATACGGTGATTTTTCCTCTCCAGCAAATGATTTTAAGCAGAAAATATTAGTATGATCTTATTTTAATACCTCCTGGCTGCTAAATACCTGCCGAAAACAGGTTCTGTTTTTCCCATTCCAGGCTTTGAACTCATTAAGTGCGAGGACCCTGGCATCCCGCAGTTCGGCTACAAGGTCCACGACGAGGGACACTTTGCTGGCAGCTCTGTGTCCTTCAGCTGTGACCCTGGCTACACCCTGCGAGGCAGCAGGGTGCTGGTCTGCCTGACGGGGGAGCGGAGAGCTTGGGATCAGCCCCTGCCAACCTGTGTAGGTGAGACAACTCTCCCTTTTCAAAGGTGCTCCAGCGAGCGCTTTGCTCCTGAGCATCCCACCCGACGCCCTTCCTTCCTCCCCTGCTGATCCGGATGACGCCAGCTCCCATCCCGGTTGCACCCATCCGCAGTAATGACCCGGAGGAGCGTGCGACGTGAGGCATCTTCAGACAGAGAACGCTGATCTCTGCAGAGCAGCCTCAGCATGAAGCACTGTGCTCTGAGCAGGGGTTTGACAAGGTCTCTTGCTTCGCTGCGAGGAGACCGCTGCCTTTCCAGCCCTTAAGCAGAGTGGCACTTTCTGATAATGGCAGACATCAGTGTGTGTCCAGGCGTGTGACACTTCAGAGTCATGTTCAGCTGAGAGCTACATGACGTCTGATTCCAGATCCTCAGACGTTTTAATTCCCTCAGTCTTTCCTCAGCTAAGTCCTGAGTTCCCTGCTACTCTCCCATGAGTTAGGGCCATTCTTGATGCTGTAACTGCTGGATTTCACTCTTGATTATTGAGGCAAAAAGACAATTTCTGTGATTCGTGCATCTTCTGAACCTTTATTCTATTTGCTCTACATACACGACATGAGTGGCCGTGCCTGTGCGAGCACATGGAAACTCAGGGAATTTTAATGGAAGTCGTGGAAATGCCTCCAGAATCCTCACATTCTTTTGAAGCTCATTTAGCAGATAACGTGTGTTGACGTTCTCGTTTTATCCCATTGATTGTTAAGACTTTGCAGATCCCAACGGGAGAGCCGAGCTCTTCTCCCCACGTGTGCGGATCAGGGAAAGCAGGATGCTGGCAGGCTCTGCCTGGGTTCACTCCAAAGCCAAAGAGGTGGAGGGGAACTGTGGCAGAAGTGCAGAGTTCAGTGGCTCTTTGTTTTGTAGTCCTTAAGAATCTCTTTAAATGGCAAGAAACACTCCCTGCTGTATTTGGAGGGTGAGATTTGCATTGTTGCCAAGGAAGATCCGTAATATGTCAGGAATCTTCTCACTAACCCAGGTGTTTCTTTCAGCGGAGTGTGGGGGAACTATCAAAGGAGAATCATCGGGACGGATCCTGTCTCCTGGCTACCCAACACCCTACGATCACAATCTCAACTGTATTTGGACAATAGAGGCAGAAGCTGGTTGCACAATAGGGTGAGTTGGGCCAGGTTATTGTAGTTTTGTTTTTTCTTTCCATGTACAACTTAATTTTTCCAGAAGCAGATCAGCTATTACATAAGGCAGGTAGAGAGGGTGTCCTGTCACTCTGAGACTCCCAAATGAAGGCACAAGTGCTGGTTTATCCCTTGCCAGGCTGGACTGAAGCAGAGTCACTTCTTTTGCTTAAGCTTTTTAGCCCTGTACGGCCTGTGCCAGTAACAGCTATTGTGCCTTGGGTGGTGACTCCGGGTTAGCTGGCGTTAGAACTGAGACCCCTTTTCTTCTGTCCATCCCCAGAAGTGTAAGAGACTCCCTCATCCAGGGACTGCTTCCCTGGGTGATCTTTACTCACACCCATAATCCCTGTCAGCTTTGTTAAGAGTTCTCAAATGAGCAGAGCTATTGGCTCCTCTTTGGAAGGGGCCAAGAGTGAGATGAGATGAAATGAAGCCAGGCAGGAGTGAGGTAATACACCTTGTGACCCCTCACAATGATGAAGGCTCCCTTCTCCCGTGCTGTTCTTTGGCAGCTCAGACAGAACAGATGATCTCTGGGCAGTCGAGGGAGCCCATTTTCAGCAACTTCATTTTTATGGTAATCCATTGGAAAAATAATCCTTCACGCATGATACAATTGTATAAAGTCCTCATTTATAACTTACATTAAAATTAATCACCAGAGCTTTCTGAATAAAGCTGTATCTGCACAGGATGAGGGGAAGGAGAGGAAGATGGAAAAATCAGTCTGTACATCATCGCCGTGGAAGCTGAAGGGTTGTACGTTGAGAAAGGACGAATGTTGTGCACGTGCAAACACACGCATGCACACACACGTAAAATTACAGCTAAAATGACTTATCTGTGAGAGCCTGGGGAGAGAAAGAAGTGGGAGGGTGCAGTGGGAAGTGAATGAACTCGCCTTCGAGTGCGGCTCGTGCAGCTGAGAGCGGAGAATACACAGAAGTGGCAGCGGCGCTTGTTCTGTGGCACTGATCCCTCCTAAGAGCCTTTAATGAGGCTGCTAATCCTGGTTCCGTGGCTGGTGCTGTATTGACAGGTTCCAGTTTTCACAATCTCATCTGAAAATATGAGCTGAGAATATTGGGACGCTCCGGTTTGCATCCTTGGGGTGTTCCAGGCTTGTAATATTTGACAGCTTTTAAGTTTGGGAAGCCTCTCCAGGCTGGAGGGAGTCAGTGGTGAAAGACCTGGGGCTTTGGTGCCGGCCACGTGGCCATGGCCGGCGTGTGCTGCTGCCTCCAGATGAGAGACAAGTTGGGGCAGCCAGAGCTGGGGTGGGGAACATCAGCAGAAGGAGCCCCAGCTTGGTTGGTCTGGTTGTGGGGTACTTTCTGAAGAGCTGGGGCTAAATGGCTCACCAAAGACGATGCAGATTTAGTGCTGAGCTGGTCTCTCCTCCTCTCGGCTGCTTGCTAAGCTGGGAGAACTTTGCCTCTATCACATTAAATAGATATAGCCACAATTCCTAATTTGCTTTTTGCTGCATTTTCATGCATGTAATTGGGATTGTCAGAGTGCAAGAATTAAACTCTCTTCCTCTCCATTGTCTGCTAAACCAATGTCTCCGTCTTGCCTTCAATGAAGCCCTGCTGGGAATAGAATCAGGCTGATACAAAAATGCTGCGTGGTTACAGATGTGCCTATTTAATAGATGGATTTGCTCCAGAGCACACCGGTTTTCTTAATAAAATCAGCTATCCCAGTAGACTTCTGAACCAGCTGGCACTGGGCAACCTGTGCCTTGCTACTGTGTCACCCGGTTATTGGGAGAAGGAAGTGAA
Organism: Chloroceryle amazona; assembly: GCA_027560015.1. Taxonomy (NCBI): domain Eukaryota; kingdom Metazoa; phylum Chordata; class Aves; order Coraciiformes; family Cerylidae; genus Chloroceryle; species Chloroceryle amazona. The sequence continues at coordinate 19,392 of JANHFX010009989.1, read as the reverse complement.
ATCTGTATTCAGAGCATCATTACAAACACCTCCTTGAGAGCCTGGTGTAATTTAATTGCCAGATGCCAGTTCCTTAATTCCTGGTTTCTCTCTCTGCCCTTCCTATTGTGGGTTCTGCAGAGTGGCTCATGCTGCCTCACTTTTTTTTCTGGCTTGCTGAAGTTACTCTGTGAACTCCTCTAGATAGAGTTCGGCGATATCCAAAACTTGCTAAAACACCCCCAAATCCTCAGAGGTGCTGCAGTCCAGCATTCAGAATTTGCACCCACCTGTTTGCCACCCTCCTGCACACCCTTTCCTGCCCCTCTGTATTGACCTCTGGACAGTTCACACCCCGGCGAGGGTTTCTTTTCCAGCATGATGCTGCTGTAATTAAGAGTGGTGGTGGTTGCTTCCTTTCCTTCCCCCCCCCCTCCAATACACAAGATTAGTTTGGTGCCAGGAGCAAATTCTTTGATGTGAGTGCAGGTAGCAAAAGCCGATGCATTTTATCAGTAGATGCTGGCTCTTGACAAGAAGCTGTTCCTTGCAGGACACAAAAACAAGCAGGAGGACAGCCAAGGTTGTTGCCATGTGCAGCACAGGGGCAGTGTGTGAATTGGATGAGTATATGTAAGCTGTCTGAAGACCTCAGCACATTTTCTGCTGTTCTCTTTTTAGAATGAGTTTCTCATTCTAGAGAAACCTCAGACAAAGCCCCATCCTCTCCTCCACAGCCTCTGTACCTCACTGCTGCGGGTCTCCTGCGTGTCCTTGACCGAGCCTTTTGTCCATGTGACTGCGACTTGTTGCAATAGCTCAACAGCTCTGGTGTGAAACCAACTGTGATGTTCTGGCTGGGGACATTACCACTGCCCACAGTGGGCTCTTGGCCTTGTTCCTCAAGATTTTTAGGAGAGATTAGCAATTAGCAATTTTCATTGCTCGGGAGGGAACAGCAGAAAGGGCCCAACTCTTCAGAAACCATTAGTGTCCGTGAGTCAGTTGTGTTTTGTTTATGGATGTGTTTTATTAATGGGCCAGGCAAATAAGGTCTTGGGTTTTATAGACAGACAATGTTTGGTAGAAGGTTAAAGTGCAGTGTCCAAGCTGGGATGCAGATTGCAGGAGAGAACACATTCCCTGCAGGCTGAGCTGCCTTAGGTTGCTACCAGTCACGTTTCTAATCTTCTCAGGCAGAAAAGGCACAGCTCAGTTTGTGGTCTGACCTCCAGTTTGTTTTGCCACACAGGCTCCATTTCATGGTTTTCCACACCGAGGAGTTCCACGACGTGCTGAGGATCTGGGATGGTCCTGTGGAGAACGGCATCCTCCTGAAGGAGATGAGCGGGTCCAGCTTACCCGGAGATGTCCACAGCACTTTCAACTCTGTCATCCTTCAGTTCAACACCGATTTCTTCACGAGCAAGCAGGGCTTTGCTGTTCAGTTTTCAGGTAGGCTTCCCACTGTTCACTTCCAAACAGCAGATGAGCTCTTTGGGAGGAGTTTGTGCTGGGTATGAGACCGCCCAGGACAGAGGGAGAGCTTTGTGACACCCAGCACAGCTCTGCCATCCTCTTTCTGTGCCAGGCTTGTGTCTCAGCCTGCCAGGAAGGACCAGACTGGGCTGCTGACTTGCTTATCTCCCATTGCACAGAAAGAGAGAGAGAGAGAGGGATTTCCTCTGGCTCTTTTAAGAAGAGCTTTCTCTAAACTGCCTGGGTGTAATAGACTCTCATCAACTTAGCAGGAAATAAGCTCTGCTCTGCTGCCTGATACAGGGCTGGTCTTTATGGAGTGCTCCTGCTCAAAGCCTTTGTTCACAAGGTGTGACTAAGTAGACAGACAGTATACAGTTTTGGATCTTGTGAACTTTAATGATCTCTATAAGCTTGCAAAACTTGTATTACTCCGGGACTTGCCATAGAGTGGTGGTAGCGTTGACAGCCCTTGAGCTCAGTCAGCAGTGACTCTGCTGCCTGCCCCGAGCCGAGGAGGAGCTCAGGGGTCATCTCCTGCCTCAGAGGGACACAGCAGCGAGACGGGGAGGGGCACACGGCTGTTTCTAAAAGGTCAGGTTTGATGCTTCCCAGGGCTAAAGGCTGACTTGCCCTGGGGGGATGAGAAGTGCTAGCAGATTAGTTGATTGTGCAGCGTGTGTCTGACACACAACTCTGTAAAACTGCCCTGTAAGATCAGTGGATGCCTGGACTTAGTCAGTAAACATGAATGTGCATAATTACACATCAGACTTGCACTCTGTGTGGAGCACTTGAACTTGCCGTTCCCCAGAGCCTTTCCCAGCTGGAGTGGCAGATGCTCCCTGTGAAGGAAAAGGCTTTTTTTTGTCTGTGTGGTAACTTCAAGGGGTACTGAAGGAGGAGAGATGGAGAATAAAGAAGTCATTGCTTGGATAGCTGTTTAAGCAGGGTCTAAGTACAGCTGGTGCTGTAAACCTGTATTAAAAATATGCTCAAAAATAAGGTTTTTTTAATATTTTCCAGTTTCTACTGCCACTTCTTGCAACGACCCAGGAATTCCCCAGAACGGGAGCCGGAGCGGTGACAGCAAAGAGGCAGGAGACTCCATCATCTTCCAGTGTAATCCAGGATACGTTCTGCAAGGGGAGGCCAAAATCACTTGCGTGCAGATCGAGAACAGATTTTTCTGGCAGCCAGACCCTCCCTCCTGCACAGGTATGAACAGGCATCCATCCATCCTCCCATTGCACTGGCTTCCCAGCCCTGGTTCATCACGAGACTTCTGTATCTGAGGAGCTATGTGACAAGGTGTCTGTGTCTCAGGGAGCTGTCTCATGGAAACTACTGCCTAGGTTTATCCCCGGAGTGTCTGGGACAACGAGAATTTAGTTCATGCTGGGAGCTCGTATAGGACGTGCTGCAGTGTCAGTGATGATATTTGACCTGACAAGTCATAATTAAAGGTTTCTTTCAAACTCAGGTTGGTAGAGAGGACTGGGGACATGGGTGAATAACTTCTGCATGAGGGGACAGCAAATTCTGTCACAGAAAGAACTGTCTGACATTTTCTTTGAGCTCATAATGTAATAAAAGAAGCTCATAAAAAGGGATGCTTTTTAATAGGTCCGGAACACACAGAAATAGTCATGCTAAGCACGTAAGAGCAATAAACATGAAATTTGCTGGACAATTAAAGGCTAGACACAAATTACTGACCTGTAACCTTCGTTCCCGTTTATGCTCAGTTATCCCAAACAAGAAAAATCAATTAATTCTCCTTCTAACATCTGACTTAATGCCAGCTAGGAAACTTCTACAGCGTGCACAGGACTTATGGTCCCTGCGGGATGACTTGGTTTCTGAGTGACTATCTCGATGATCTGGTGTGGCACCCTTTCAGCCTGATAGAGAAAGGCCTTTTCGTCTTCCCAGAGCTATGGCTAACTCACATTGTTGCACATCACACCCATCTCGTCACTCTCCTGGCCACTCTTCCAGAAGCTGTGCTCTCAGTCCTTTCCAGGGAAATGGAGCTGGTGCCTTAATGGTGGAGGGATTGTCTTGGGTCCATCTCCAGTTGGGCTTGGAGATGGTGTTGGGTCCTTTCTGAGCGCAAGTCTGGTGGTCTTGTTGTAAGAGTCATAAAGAAGGGCAGCGAAGCTGGTGAGGGGTCTGGAAAGCCTGCCTGATGAGGAGAGGCTGAGGGAGCTGGGGTTGGTTAGTCCAGAGAAGAGGCGACTCAGAGGAGACCTTATTGCTCTCTACAGCTCCCTGAAAGGAGGTTGTAGCGAGGCTGGTGTTGGGCTCTTCTCCCAAATGACTAATGACAGGATGAGAGGAACTGGCCTCACGTTGTGTTGGAGGAGGTTTAGAGTGGATATCAGGAAGAAATTCTTCCCTGAGAGTGGTTGGGCACTGGAACGGGCTGCCCAGGGAGGGGGTGGAGGGGTTTAAAATACGAGTAGACGTAGCACTTGAGGCCATGGTCTAACAGATGTTAGGAGGAAGGTTGGACTCGATGATCCTAGAGGTCCTTTCCAACCCTAATGATTCTATGATTCTATCTCTGAAAAAGCTGAGAGCATTGTCTTGCTCCTCTCTATTCAGTGACAGAGGGTTTGGAGGAAAAATCAGTGGCCAAATAATGCCAGTAGCTGTGTAACAGGTTACCTAGTTAGAGATGAATTGGAAAACAGGGTTTAATTTAGGATTTTATGTTTGTATTTAGCATTTCAAATATCTTTTCACATCTTTATTGTACAACTTCTGCGGTCCCTGAACAGTGTGGGCTGAACTGGCACCTCAGCTGAAACCAACCCCCAGAGGTTTGGGGCATTTGAAGTCTGTGTCCTAACCGAGCCCCAAAGAGCTGTGGCTGTTTAAGTCCTTTGGAGACTCTGGGTGGGATTTTCAGAGAAATCAGAGGGTGTTGAACAGTCGTCTCCCCGAGGCTTTTCAAAAACGAGTCCATACATTTCAGCTTCTTCTGAATTTTCCTCTGGCTTTACAGTCTGGAAGAGGAATGTGTCCTAAAGGTTAAGATGAAGGTAAATGGACATGGAGCAGGTGCTTGTGGATCTTCCAGGTTACTTGTTCATAACCTTCAGCTGAACACTCTCTGCCCTGTGATTCCTGTGTCAGCTGAAGAGAGGTAACAGTGCCTGCAGTAGCCTGCGCTGGGACTTGGCTGAAGAAGTTGCTTTTGGGGCTCTAATCTCTGCTGTGATCTTTACATCGATCGCTACATTTTACTTGCTTATTTGCAGGGCTTTAGAAAAGCCCACAAGACAAACGCACGCGCTCAGTCCCTCATGGAGCATCCTTCCAAGACTCTTTTCTAGCTCAGAAGACCCAGTCGGTGTTCGTGTTGCTGCAGGCTGGCTGGTGTCAGACACCCGGCTTCAGAGCAGCCTGTGCTCCCCTCTCACCCCATCCCCAATCTGGGAGGATAGGTCTGAGCAGCAGGGGGAATCCCAGAGCAGCGACCCTCCTGAAGAGGCTGCAGAAGGGCTGATGGTAATAAATCAGTCCCGAGTGTTTGCCACAGGGAAAACATAGACAGGCACTTTGGAGCCTTAAAAAAGTAATAATTGATTTTTCAATCAGCTCAGCCTTTAATGTGCTGGTAGCTGCAATAAACACCCACAAGCCATTAGGCCCAGACAGTGTATTTTCACTTATTTAGCAACCATCCAGACTTTGACCAGGTGTTGCCTAAATAAATGCACGAGAAGAGCAGAAAACATCAAGCTCTCCTTATGGTTGCTCACTTACCTGTCTTGTGAGGATTGTAACAGCATCCACAGCTCTGCGTGTGTGGAGTAACAGAGCTCTCATCTCTGCAAGGGCCACTACAGCTTCTTCTAACACCTGTCCTAGCATCAGGCAGCCTGGCAGGTGGCCTCTCTGACCCCTTTCCTATCCGTATCTCTCCTTCCCTACATCTCATCTTCTGGTTTTAAAGGTTCTCTAAGACAAAGCCTCATCTCTTTGCTCGGTTGCCTTCAGCTCCCTGTGGAGGTATCCTGACGGGACCGTCGGGAGTGATCCTGTCCCCGCAGTACCCCGAGCCCTACCCACCAGGGAAGGAGTGTGACTGGAAGCTGACCGTGTCTCCTGACTACGTCATAGCGCTGGTGTTCAACACGTAGGTACCCGAGGGCTGCTTGGCTCCCCGTGGGGCCTGCAGGGCTGGGGAGGGGAAGCCAGCAATGGGGCACTGCCTGGGGGAACTGGGTCTGCAGGGGGGTCTGTTCCTCTCTGATGGAACCAAACCAGACCTGGTGGGATTGTCCTGCAGTCCTGGGTAATCTCGTGTAAGATGCTACCTTAATCTGGGGAAGATGCAGGTATTTGTACCGCAGCTCCTCTTCAGTATACGCGTGGCTTTTACAGAGCGTGACCACGTGCCCGGTGCAGGACCCCCCTGTAGCAACCCTGGCTTATGCTTCTGTGCTCTTGACCCCTTCACCGTTCCTCTTTCCTCCCACGCGGAACGAGACAGGATTGCCCTGTGCTTGGCTGAGGAGCTGTTTGGGGCAGAAGCAGCCTCTCGGCTGTGTGGCCGCACAGCCCATCAGGGCCACAGCCCCTGGCTCTGCAGGAGCTGCCGTAACGTGCTCGTACTTGAAGCACCCTTCCTCTTGGCTTCGCAGCTTCAGTTTGGAGCCCGGCTATGATTTCCTTCACATCTACGACGGACCCGATTCCCTCAGCCCCCTGATCGGAAGCTTCTACGGTTCGCAGCTACCCGAGAGGATTGAGAGCAGCAGCAACAGCCTCTTCCTCGCTTTCCGAAGCGACGCGTCCGTCAGCAACACTGGATTTGTCATTGACTACACGGGTAAGAGCCATCCGGGGGTGCACCTGACCCAGCTGACTCAGCAAATACTTGGGATTTTCCTGTGCCTAGGTTAAAGCACCTAGCTGAACCCAGTGGGAGAAGCTCCAGACCCCGTGGGAACCTGCTGCTGTCTGTTTTGCTACCACCACAGCTCATTAAGAGGCACGGGAGGGAAAACTGGGAGTTGGAGAGAGGATCCTGTAGGCTGGCAGGGTACATAAGGTAGATAAGAGCAGCATAAAAGGCCTGTTATGTGGCTGAGGATCAGTCACATGTGGCTGCTTCTGTGTGGGGCTTTCATTAACAGAGAAGAAAATTGTTACATCTGGTGGGTTTCTTTTTTTTCTTTAAAGAAAACGGGAGGGAGATTGCCAAGGAGTGTGTGTTTATGTACAGGCTGCATTCTGTGTAATCTTTCTTGCTCAGCACCCAATATAAATAGCTCTGTCTTCTGCGTGAGCAGAACGTGCCGCTTCATTGCAGGCTGGAGCCTTCGGAATAGTGGAGAGTGCTGAACTGTTCACTGCTTATTAGGAATGCTCCACCTTGCCCTGGATTTAAGATTTATTCTTAGCAGCTTTGTCCTAGAAAAGGAGGTGCAGACGTACGTATCCAGTGTGGGAATCTCCGTTAGAATTCTCCATGCTCTTACTCGAGTGCACCAAGGAACTGGGTGGCTCTCTCTAGAGGCGAGGGTCAGGGGGGTGGGATGCTCAGCTCTCCTGAGGCAGTGGAGCTCCTGAAATCTCTCCCTTTTGCTTCTCTTAACATTCTAAAGCACCTACTTAAAAATTCCCTGATCATTTGTAAAACGAACGGCACAGTTCACGTATCAGTGTGACAAGAGCAGTGGCCTTTTTCTTGCTTGCTTGCTTGAGGAGGAGGTAGAACATTGTGGTGGCTTCAGCTCTAATGGTGAGAGACAGGGGCAGCAGGTAGAGTTTTCCCTGGGTGCTTTTAGCTCTCTGTTGATGGAGCAAGCTGAGCAGTGGCAGACCACTCCTGGGAGACGGGGAGGGAAGGCAGGCTATGGCAGATAGGTTCCTCGTTTGCACGTAGGGTAGGTGGAAGAAGGGAGTTGTTACAAACCGTAGTAAAAATACGCTCTGAAAATCTGGATCTGATGAGCCAGGATTATGCAGAATAGAGAAAAGGATTAAAAACTAGGGAAAAGAAACCAACGCAGGGATAGAAAGAAGCTGTTCTTCCAGCCTGCTCTGGTCTGTATGGACTAGTGTGCAGTGTAGGAGCAGCAGGGGCTCATACTGGAGAGCTGACGGGCTGCTGCTGTTCAGTACTGCAGCTTTCCCTGTGTGCTTGGGCAATTCTCTTCTCAGATGCCATCTCCAGTCTGTGGTTCCTGCTTTTCAGTTTACCTGACCAGATGTTAAATGAGAATGAAGTGGCAGTTCCTCTTACTCAGACTGAACAGATGAATTTGCCTCTAGTAAAGTTATAAAATAAGATTAAAAAGACAATTAGCACCACTTAAGATTCAAGAGGTTACAAGTATTCTGCTCTCACTAGAATTCATTTTACTGAAAATTAACTCTCGAGTTTTCTTCTTTTCCCTTTTCTTTTTGGGCAGCCAGAAAGTATTTAACAAATGAAAGTAGTAGCTAACAAAGGTGGTTCTGCAATGCTTTTTTGTCCTAAACACTCCTACGGTGTTAATCTCACCTACCTACTTCCCACAAAGCCAAACTGCTGGGAGAAAAGGAGGAGGCTTTAAGTTTGCTCAGTAATTTCCCTGCACTTTGAAAGGAACCTGGATTCCAGCTCTGAGGAGAGGCAGAAAATAGAACTTTGGGGAACTGAAGGAAGAAGAAATACAGGAGAGAGCGTGTGTGAAAGACAAGCAAATATTGAGTTCGTCTCCTTGCCGGCGTGGACTCCCAAACGTGGTTCAAAGACTCAGTCTTCCCTCAGCCATCTCATCACGCTGCTCAGTGCTGCAGCCCACGCAGGCTTCTGTCCCTGCAGCCCCCGAGTACCACGCAGCACCCGGGCCAGCTCTGGGGGAAAGGCTGTTAATTGCCAGGGGCTTGGCAGTCCTCTCTGGGTCATGTTTTTTTGGGGAAAAAAAACCCATAACGACCTGAAGAGGCCGTCTGTGAGTCCTTCCCTGAATCCTGCACCTTCCCTGGGACTGGGGCTGCCTCGCCAGCCTGGAGCTGCTGTCTGTGGGGTGAATTTCAAACAGCCTCAGCACTTCGGCCGAGATCGGTTCAGGGGCAGTGGCTCTTCAAGAGCAGGTTGTCCTGTGGGGCCAGGAGGAATGGAGGAAATAGAGAGAAGAATGAGTTTGGCTTTTATTATGTCGTGGTTTTGCATAGAGCATGAGGGTGAGTGAAGTGGGAACGGAGCACTGCAGTAGGAAGGTGTTTGAGGGCAGATCTTCAGCCAGGCAATTTCCCAGTTTGGCTACGCAGATCCCTACAGCAGCAGGATTTCTGAGAGGTGAACACACATCTTCTCTTTGCACTCATGATGTGCTGTCAGCTGTGCGGCAGAATGAAAAATCAAACCAAGGTTACCAGCAAAGAAACCAACCTTAAGTGTGCTTTCCCTGCACACGCTTAACGTTCACTGAGCTTTGGTTTCCTGCCTGCAAAAAGCCTTGGACTGGTTCAGAGGGTCAGGTGAATCTTAAATGCAATCGTTTGGGAATTTATTCTTTGGAATGGCTCAGCTGCAGTGAGTAGATTTGGGGTTCAGGCTGGGTCGCCAAAAGGAAGATGTGCTCTGCTCAGGCATCTCGTTAACAGTCTGCTGAAGTTATCACAGTCCTGAAAAAAAACCCCACCTTGTTTGCAACACCAGCTCGGTTCGTGTTGTCATGCGGTGGAAGCACCAGGCTGTGTTTGGAACAGGGTCGCTTGAACCCAACAAGTATTAGTCTACCAAAGCAAAAGGATGTTAACATCCTGATTCCAAAATAGGAAAGACAATTACAAAACAAAAGCTTAACACAGGAAAGAGATGCCTTGTGATATGCCCAGAGTTTATCTCTCCTTCCAGTTCTTGCCTCAGAATTTTTTTAAGTCTCAGCTACAAAAAAACTCCAGGTTTTTACCTCGGTCTCTCTGTGTGCATTATCTTCTGTAGCAAGATAACGTTTGTGTGTCTTGGTTCTACTGGGGAGACTTCTGGTTACAGAGCAATGCTGGCTAAGTGGCCACAACTGTTTCCAGTCAATTTAAGATGCCCCTCGGTACGAGGGTCTGCAATTGCCAGAAAATGCTACCAGACCCTTCTCAGTTTGGCTGAGGATGAACCTCCAGAGTGAAGAGGATCTTTTCTCACCAGGAATTTCAACTGAACTCTAACAATCAGTTCGCATTGCGGCATCTTGCCAATGACAGATGTATATTTTTTAAGACACGTTTTCTATACCGTACACTGGTATTTTTAAATGGAGACCACACTTTGCTAGTGACGTAAAGGGCAGGCTGGGCACCTGGAGAGATTGTCCCCAGGTACCCCCTCGCTTCGTGGTGAGTGTCAGGGACCTGTTGCCATCAACAGGAGTCAAACTCCGTCCGTCCGAGCAGCGTGTCCCGATGGGATGGTGCTGAGTGGAACCCAAGGTGCTCCTCGTGCTTGGGGTAGAGGGTAGGAAGGAGTTTCCAGGTTGGATGTTCCAAAGCGGGAAGTTTTCTCACGCTTTTTAGTACTTTCTGTTTCTGTTGTGGGCCAGAAGTGAAGAGGCGTGAAATTGAAAGCAAATGGAGCAAAACTGATTACTTTTCACCCTTCGAAAGGAATGAAAAAAACCCTAACACTAAACCCTAAACCTTCTTTTAAGTCCATTATTATTTCTGCAGAGTTATTTTGCCCACCCTCAGCTTATAAACATATATTCAGCATTACTCATGGGTTATTTAAGGTGGAAATTCCCGACAGAAATGCTGCTCTGTAAAATCTGGTGCAAGGCAAACTGTTCAAAAATATCCAGCAGCGTTTGCTGTTAAAACAGTCAGAAATGGGGGGTGCCTTGGCCTTAGACCAACAGCTCCGTCCTTTGGAAGAGGCGGTTGGCTTATCTGGGATGAGTCGGCGCGTGCCGGGCTCCCGGCGAGCCGCTTGGGATGCCGAGGCTGCACGTGGTCGCTAAGATCCTCATGTCGTTTGTCCTGACTTCAGTCTGCCATGGCTGTTCTGGAAAATGGTCTTCTAGACCGTTTCCCTTGGAGGTGCTTTAAAGCTTAGCCCATGCACGTTGACAGATCCGAAGTTCATGATGCGTTTGTAGATGACAGGAGCTCTCCAGTGAAGCTGCTCTTGAATGTGCAGATGAAAGCCTGGCCTCCTGGTCTAGGAGCTTGTGTTGGCTTGGAGTTTTCCTTGGGAGGGGAGAGGGGAAGCACAGAAAATTCTGCTTTCCGTGGACTAATGAGCCAGTTTCTCACGGCAGTCTTGTCTTGCCTCTTTTCTAAAAATTTGGCAGCCTGAGCCCATGTTAATTGGGGCATCAGGATAAAGTCCTCGATTTCTGAAGTGTCTGAGTGAAAATAAAACGTTAATTCTAAATGGGCAAGCTGTGCTGTGCTCACTTCATAGCCTAATAAATCAAAGACCGGGGAAACTGTGGCTTTCCCACATCCCTCTGTGAGTCTTTTGCAGTCACCAGGCAAGCAGATACTTGCTTGAAGTCGAGCTCCTGCCTCCCTTTGTAGCCTGCTGCTGAGGATCACCCGGGCAGCTGGTCTGCAGAGGAGCGGTCGGCTGGAGGTGCGAGTGTCAGGACGCATCGTCCTGCCAGGGGAGCCGTGTCCCTGAGGGGTCCGCAGGCCCTCGAGGGAACAGAAACGGTCAAGAATGAAGAAAACACAACGAAAGCAGAGGGACTGGTGCTCAGCCATCAGCCACCATCCTTTCTTCAGCAGTCGACAGAGCGACTTGAGCACCGAATGTCGTGATTTTCTCAAAGCGAGAGCAGAGGCTGAGATCAAGCACATGGCTAAGACATCTGACAGCCGGGTGGGAGGCTGAGTGACAGGTTGGAGCCACATCAGCGTGTCAGATGAAAGGCAGTGAGACTGTTCAAAATAACAAGAGAGGCATAAAGTGGTCAGAAGGAAGCCGTTGGGGTGCAGCTTTTATGTGAAAGCACCTAAAAAATGAATACAAGCAATTCAGAGAAATAAAGGCTTGCGGAGTGAAGAAATATTTCAGAGAAGCAGACAGCAGGACCCGGCCTGCCTGGTGTCCAGAAGCAGCTCCTCACCTCCCTGGGCTGCACGGGAACATTCCCTGCTGGCAGCGATGGTGCAGATTCGCTTCTCCAGTGACGTCTCCCGGTCACGAGGAGAAATGAGGAGGGAACGCGTTCATCGCCTCGAGCAGAGCGCCAGGCGCTTTGGTTTGCAGTGCAATGGCTGAGATCAGCTTTTTGGGCCCGATGACTTACTCCTTACGCTCCAGATTTCTCATGGTATGGTGGGGGTTGGAAGGGACCTCAAAAGCTCATCTTGTCCAACCCCCTGCCAGAGCAGGGTCACCTAGATCAGGTCAGACAGGGACACATCCAGCTGGGTTGTGAATGCCTCCAGAGAGGGAAGCCCTACAGCCTCTCTGGGCAGCCCATTCCAGTGCTCTGTCACCCTCACTCTGAAGAAGTTGTTTCGTGGAACCTCCTCTGTTCCAGCTTGCACATGTTGCCCCATGTCCTGTCATTGGTCGAGACTGAGAAGAGCTTCTCAGAGAATTTCTCCCTTGTGTCTGGCTGGTGTCTCAGCAGGACCAGATCACAGGCAGGAGATAACGGGATAAAAATATTTGTTGCATTCTTTTTGTCTTAGAACCTCACTGCCCCCATCGCATCCTGAGTGTCAGAGCTGTCCTCTCAAGGCTGCAGTAATTGTGCCTCCAGGCACTTGTGTCTTTTCCCAGCATCAGAGAAACTGCAACAGCTTGTTACGTGGTCGGGGAACAGGGGTGCCCAAAGGAGAAGGTGTCCGAAGCTCGTGCAGCAAGATGCCACTAAGAGAGGAGAAGCCAGGACTCGTGGCTCGGCGTTCGATGGTAGAAGGGTGGGATGGTCTGTGAGGAGCACTGAGGGTTGGTCAGTCTGTGGCTGCCGCGATGGGGAACTGGTGTTCTAGAAGAGACGAGCGGCCTCGCTCTGTGGTTCAGGGAGCTGTTCCTGGAGGAAACATCTCACGTCCTTCTCCGCCCTGTTTACCTGGAACGCGAGCCAGTGTACAGCTGTTGTGTAGAGGAAACCACGGAGCTAATCCTGTCATTTCTCACTGCAAACAAAGAAACAAAAGCAAGATCTGGGGGCTTTACTGTTTTCTCTTTCTCCCTCCACCCCTTCCCCAAATCCTGAAAGCCTGTGATTTAATGCTTAAACACATTATAATTGTTCACAGGCCCACTGCTCTCAGGAAAGCCCTCATCTTTAATGAGCAATTTCCAAATGACAAAAGAGCAGGATTAATCAAAGCCTCTAATTATATTTCATGCAGGAAAAAAAAAAAAAGAAGGAAAAAAAAAAAAAGAAAAAAGCCCTGAGAAGAAGAAGGAAAAAAATATCCAAGTCCTGACAGCTCTGTAGTCTTTACTGGAATTTTCATATGTAAATGGAGTTTTTAACTCTGCAGGGCATAGTGAACAGAGAGAAAAATGTCTTCATTTTGTCTAACTGCTTGTAATCATTTTGCCATAATTGCAGCCACGCTGCACATCTGGAGAGTCAACCAGCGAGCACATGGCACGGCGTGTCTCCCCGGCGAGAGCAGCCAGCCTTAGATCCAGCAAGGAGAGGTGCCAGGGAGCTAATGGGAACAGATGTAGCACATCTGAAATGCCTCGCATGTTCAGTCTGTGTTCGTATGCCCTGGTTTGCAGAGCTCCTCGCAGCCTGTCCCCTGTGCAGGAAAGGAGGCCGAGTGTAGGTAGGGAAATCAAAGCTTTGCCTCGTTGCTTGGCTGTTGATACCGGTTAAATATGGTGTGAACTCTGGTGCCTGCCTTCTTCCACTCGTGCTGGATTCTGACCCACGTGATTCCCCGGCTTCAGCAGGTGAAAGAACAGTTGAAGTCTAAACCCTGCGAATGGCAGTCAGTCTTTATGAGGGACTTACCCGAGACTCCCAGATGAGAAAAGCCCCAGATCATGCTACTGAGCGGCTTTTAGAGGAGCTGTGTCCAGCCAGTAAGGGTCTCAGCCATCCTCTCTTGCAGAAAACCCCCGGGAGTCGTGCTTCGACCCGGGATCCATCAAGAACGGCACCCGAGTGGGGACAGACCTGAAGCTGGGCTCCACGATCACCTACTACTGTGACGGAGGGTACGACATCGAAGGGGTCTCTACGCTGACCTGCATCATGGGAGGGGATGGAAAACCCACGTGGAACAAACCTCGACCTACCTGTACAGGTAAGGCACGAGGGGAACAGCTGGGCAGGGAAGGATCTGGCCATTGCCAAGTACTTCAGCAGTTTATCCCCGTGAAAAGCTTGATGTTACTTTTGCCTGCGGGGGCACGGGGGGGCTCTCAGGGTTTGTTAATTTTTTTTAACCCCCAGAGGTCAGGAGGAGCTGACTTGTATGAGGTTTCTTGAACCTTTTTTTGAGAGAGATAGAAAACCGGACACGAGAGATTATCTGCACGACAAATCCCGTGTCCCTAGCGCAGGGCAGGCTGCAGGAAAACATTTAAGGTGATCCCCGCCGATCGAAACCCTGACGGGTGTGTTTGCCAGCGCGCAGCCAGAGTTGCTGAGGAAACAGAAAGGTGGGGTTTTTTTTCTTAGGTGTTCTCTGGTTATTTTGTTTTCTGGCCTAATGAGAAAAGGGTTTAATTGCTGGGTTTGGAGTCAGACCTCCCCCAGCTGAGCAGCGAGGCAGGGGATAGCTGTCAGCCTGCAGTGAGTGGCAGAATGAGATCTCTGCCTGGGAAAAGCGCGGGCGGGGAGGACGCCGTTCCCACGGGAGCTGCCTGAGAAAGGGCAAACAGCAGGAGCTCATTCGGATGGGTCCTGAGCTTTAAGGTCGGGCGGAGAGCACTGCAAATCACACATTAGTCTCCACCGCCGCACGCGGCATCCCTTAGTGGTCCCGGGCACGAGCTCGGGTTGGGATGAGCCTCGCTGTTCTTTAATACGAGCTCGCAGCGGGAGCTGCGGTGCCCGACATGCTCTCCAGAGCGTGGGCTGGGACAGGGCTCCCCGCACGGGGATCCTCTGGTATTTCAAGGCTGGCTTGGGTAAGGGTGAGCTCAGTGATGTCGTTGGCTTTCTCCTACAGCACCCTGCGGTGGTCAGTACACGGGCTCGGACGGCGTCGTCCTCTCCCCAAATTATCCCCAGAACTACACCAGCGGACAAGTCTGCTTGTACTTCATCGTTGTGCCCAAGGACTATGGTATGGGGTTTGGGGGGTTTCTGATTATCTGTCCTGCTGTCTGTCCAGCGCTCTTGTTCGGGGTGTTTTGGGGTTTTTTGAACAAAGAGGTGGAATAAGTGCCCGTATAAATGGAGATAGGGGAGATTGGGACATAGTAGGTGGGACTGTTGGATGCTGTTTACACTTTGTAGTCAGTAAGGATGATGGGAATTCTCTGGATTTCCAAATCTATCAAAAATGAAGGGATAAAAAAACCCCAAACCTAACAAAAACCACCATCTGGCCAGAGCTTGAATCCAAGGATGGTCAGTGTTGTAGAAACCTTTGAGGCAGCCAGCTGGATATCGGCATTGCTTAACAGATTTTCTTGTTTGAAGGGAATTTAAAGTTCTTAAAGAGCAGTGGCACTGACAGCTCTGGCAGGTGGAGGTCTCTGAATTCTGGTTTTTGATACCGCATCTCGGAGCGCTGTATTCATCTAGTCAGGCCCCGTGGTCTCTTCAGTGGTTGTGATTTCCTCTGCCGAGATAGCAAGGTGTGAAATGCAGCCGCCGTCTTCAGACATCAGCTTGGAAGCTCCTTTCCCTCGAATTGCCCTTCTCCCTGCCTGCCTCGAGGTGCCCTCGGGAGTTTTGGGTCTGGCTGGAGACACGCTGCCCTGCTCTCTTGCACCTCTTAACCTCTTCTACAATAGCTGATCTTGATATTGTCTTAAGAAGTGCAATAACTAGAGGGGTAGGCAGGCTCGATCTGTGAGTCTGGCTTCTGCCTGCGGTAGGATGACAGCTGAATTAGTTTCTCTTCTCCACCTGCTACCTTTCAGTAGCTTCATTAAAAACAAGCAGGAAAACCATTAGCAGTGCCTGGTTTGCATTCCCCATCGCCTCCCCTCCTCACATTCCATGTGCAGCAGGCGTCAGGGTGTGTGCTATCATCACTTTTTCAGCCTTCCCAACATCAAAGCTGTGCTGGAAACCTGAATGTGCAGGAAACAAATACCGTAGCTTGGTGGATGATGAATTTCACAGCAAGAGACCTCTCAGCTTGTGAAACTGCAACCGGGCATTTACAACTTGGAAATGCAAACCCAAGAGAGGAGACAAAAGGGAGAAAAAAAAAATTCCTTTAAGTGCAGATTTGGGAGGGGGGGAAAAAACTCTGTTGTTCTTATATTCTGAAAAATAAAGACAAATAACTAAAGTTGCTTTGCTCTAGCTAAAAAAAAAATAAAAGGCCTGATCCTGTCGTCATTATTTTCTCCCTTTGATAAGCTTTGCCTGCTCCTGGGCAGCTCCCTCGTTAGCACTCTGGAGACAGGCTGAGAACCATTAATAAAATGGAATGTCCTCTCTCCCTGACCCCGAGGGGTTCAGTCTAGAAATCAAGTTCTTCAGGACAGGGATTGTTGTTTTGTTCAGGTTTTGTACAATGCCTAACCCAGCGGGAGCCCGCTTCCTGACAGAGGTTCAATACAGATAATAAATAATGATTATCGGTTGGTGAAATTACATCCCGGGTGCCACGTAGGCAGGCAAACGGGATGATTCACAGAAGGATCCCTTTTGGGCTGTGAATCAGTGTTGGAGCCTACTGGCAAGTGAACATGGGGGAGGCTGGTTGCTGCTTCTGTTGTGCCTACTTTGTGGATAAATAAAGGGCTCCCATCTTCCAGAGCTGTCAGTCAGCTCCTTTTTATCTTTGCCAAGCTCCTGAAATAAAAAGCAGCTGAAGTGGTTGGGCTCCAGGCCCCGGTTGTGCGGGAGCTGGGGTGCGACTGGTCCTGCTGCCCGCCCCTCCCGATGCCCCCTCTCTCCGCAGTGGTCTTCGGGCAGTTCGCCTTCTTCCAGACCGCGCTCAACGACGTCATCGAAGTCCACGATGGCCCCAACCAGCACTCCCGGCTCCTCAGCTCCCTCTCGGGTTCTCACACAGGTAGGGAAGGTGGCCCTGTTGCTGCTGGGCGAAGCGAGGTGAAAACACCTCCTGCCATCTCTGCCCCTGCTCGGCACGGCCGATGCTGTAATCTCTGCCTCTCCTGTTTTGTCTCTTCCTCCTCATCCAGGGGAATCGTTACCGTTAGCTACCACCAACCAGATTCTCATCAAATTCAGTTCCAAAGGTCAATCTACAGCCAAAGGATTTCATTTCGTCTACCAAGGTGAGTACAGTTGTTTTCTGGAGATGTCCCCCCTTTGGTGCCAAGATAATGGCCAAAAAATACAAGTTATGTCTTGAATTGTCCCGCCCAGCTTTTGGTATCTGCGGGTCCTTCCACACCTTGTGTCTGGACAGGGAGTATCACAGGGGGTGAAGATGCTCTAGGTAGCGGTGAACCGCAGGGCTGTGTGGCTCCCACAGGTACCTGTATTCAAACCATCCATTTCCACTCAGCCTCAACCCTCGCACATCCCAGGATTACTATCAGCAGTATCTCATTGAATCGTGCCCTGAGTACACAGCGAGTTTTGTGTGATTTATACCCAAGCAATTTTCCCCACTGGCGTTTTAGCACATTTCTCAGTGTAAGCAGATGAACACTCGTCTGGCAGCTCTGTAAAATCCTTCCTCTGCGTGTCACAAGCTTAGGTCTCCTGCTGTCAAACTTTTGCCCCTTGATCCTTTCAGTAACAGCTTGTATTGCATTGGGCGAGTCCCACTTAGAGAGTTTTAAAGTAGTAAATAGAAAGTGATGCACAGAGTAGCGGGGAAAACAGAAGAGCTTTCTCACCCACGCGCTTTGTATCGTTATCCGTGGTTCAGCTGAGCTCTTGGATGCGCCTTACTGGAAAGTGGAGACAGACAGCAGGGGCAACCGGTGCCCTCTCCGGGGGCGAAGTGAAGCATCGTTGGGATTTTATATTATCCAGAGATCCGTTGACTTGAATTTCTGCCTAATTATTGTCAAACAACTGTAGTTCTGATGGTAATCTTGAAAGATTCTGGCAAAGTCAAGGTTTTGATGAAATCAGGCAAGATTACCCCCTCCCTCCTGCGCGCTAATTACGAGCCGCACGCTCTTCAGCAATTACTACGTGGAAAGCAAGAGTAAGAGAGTGAGGCAGCCCTGGTTTTGATCTGCCTGGCCAGGCTCTAATGGTGTTCACTCTCGTTTTTCCACAAACGAGGAGTTCTCTCTCCCAGTGATTCCCGTGTATGGCGAGTTCCCCCGGGGTGAAGGAGTTGGAAGCGTGAAAGCAAACTGGGGAGAGAGGCTGAGCCCGTGCCCGTCGGTCCCAGAGGGCTGAGCCGGGGTACAGATCCAGAAGTGTTTTGGCCATCTTGGTTTAGCCCCAAGCAGTGCAGCATCCTGAGTGCTCCTTTGTCTGCCTCCCCAGATCAGCGACTGCTCTTCAGGCTTCAGCTTCTTGCTGATTGCCTTGAGCGCGCTGCCTTTGACAGGGGGGTTGACATTCATCTCTCTGAAGCAGATTAAAATCAAACTGTATAGCTAAATGTGCTCATCATCTCTGTATTGTGCCCCTCCCAGCAACTGAGGCGTTAAACACTAACAAAATGTAAAGCAACTCAGAGGAAAATGCGAATTGATTTCTTCCTCAGCAACAGACGTTTCTTTGACTTGTTTTTCTCTTCGCTTATCTGTCAGACTCCCCGTTTCTCTCTTTGACTGTTGTTTCCAGTATCGAACAGGAACGCAGGCAATTGTAACAGCTGGTGATGTAGTATCACAACTTAAATTCCCCTTTTCTTTCTTTTACTTTTCTCATCATGAAGATTGTTTAAGATTGCTGAACTTTATGGTAATGAGCCCAAACAAGCTGAGAATCCTAAAGGGTTTCCCGGCTCTAGCAGGATGTGGCAAACCAGCTCTTGGGAAAGTCATTGCTGAATGCCTTGGTTTCCCTATTTAGAAATGACCTTTCTGATGTGATGCTGAGTTTTCTGACGGCAAACAGCCCCATCTTAGAAAGCGCGCGTGGTTCTGTCGTGTCCTAGCAGCTTTTATTTCAAGTATCACTCGGATTGACAGCGGGTTGAGTGAAGTGGTACTTGTTTTTCTTCTCGCTGGTCACGTTTGGATTCAGCCTCTCTTTGGGGTTTAGATATCACCAGATACTCCTGGTGTTTTTAACAGCACTCAATATTTCCAAAACGTTTGTTCTAACCATTTTGTCCTCGTTTCATTTTCTTTGCTCCTTTACAATCGCTCCCTCTCCTGCTGGTTTCTCCCTCCCACGATGCAAGCGGTGCCTCGGACCAGTGCCACCCAGTGCAGCTCGGTCCCGGAGCCTCGCTACGGCCGGCGGCTGGGCAGCGACTTTGCGGTGGGAGCGGTGGTGAGGTTCGAGTGCAGCGCGGGCTACGCGCTCCAGGGCTCGCGCAGCATCGAGTGCCTCACCATGCCCGGGGCGCTGGCGCAGTGGAACGTGTCGGTGCCCACCTGCCTGGGTAGGTAACGTTTGGTTTGGGGGAAGCAAAGATAAAACGCTTCTGTGGTTGGTGCTAGGAAAATCCCTTGGGATGCTTTAAAAAAAAAATCAAGCAACAAAAGTCTGCAGCAAAACACCAACAGAAAATAAAACACCGGTGAAACAAAAGCTCCCTTCTGTCGTAACTCTTCAGTCCAAAAGCCAGGCCTGCCTATGGAATCACAGGATAAATTTAAGTTGGAAGAGACTTTTAAGATCCTCGAGCTCACCCCTTCCCCCAGCACTGCCAGGGCACCACTGACCCCTGGCCCTCAGCACCACAGCTCCACGGGGGGCTTGGAAACCC